>CALYLW010000181.1:813763-1000463 GCA_944989445.1 Ampullaceana balthica | reverse complement strand
TATTGTTTTCCTTGGCCCTTGCCTTATAAAAATATATGCCTTTAGTAATAAACTTACACTAAGATTATGACTTTAATTATAATTACATCATAGTATGAAAGAATAAACTTCATGGACGAATGAGCGACTAGAACTAGTTACTACTAACTTATTACTAGAGTCAGAGCAGATGCAGAGTCACTAATTCATTTACATAATTCATGCTCGCAAGGAAGTTTCATTTCGCATAATATAATATTACATAATATAACCATCTATTGATATTTTAATTTAAATAAATAAGCCTAGGCCTAAGCATTTATTTAAGATGAGTGAAAGTGTAAGCGGTCGTTCCGGCCGTCGCCACTAGTACTAGTCACTAGTGCTAACAAACTTATATTTAATATAAATTGTTTTCGTTGGTTCATATAAATTATATATGCCTTAGTATTTATTAGTAATAAACTTACACTAAGATTATTATTTTAATTATAATTACATCATACGTTTTAGAAGTAAATAGTATTTGAATGTATAAAATTCTCGGACGAATGAGCGAATGAACTAAAAATAAAAAAAAGTATAGTCTGTATATTTACATATTAATATTAAATTCACTCTCGCAAGGAAGTTCTGTTTCGCATTATTATAATATATCAAATAATATGACCTTATGTTTTTCTTTAAAATTCTATAAAATCAAGCTTTTGAACAAGTTTTAGATAATTCCAATGAGCGCATTCCCTCTAATAGTTATGAATAAATATTCACTACTTGACCTTACGGCACCTCAGGCGGTGACCTAGTTATAGATCGAGTCTATTATTAGACTTCCGGTAAATAATGACCAAGCCTATTGCACCAGGGAGCGGTGCACTATTTTCCCTGCACTGACAATATTTTCTGTCCTTTTTTTCAGAGCATCTGCGGACCGGCAGCGGATGGCCCACGGACCGGCACCGGTCCGCGGACCACCACTTTGAGAAGCACTGGGGTAGATGATACATGATGCATATTTAATTTAAACACTTTTGTTTATAAGATGGCATGGTTCGGTCATGTACTGAGTGCGACATGATTCCCTAACCAAAATTATCCTTCAAGGGACTGTAAAAGGGGGCCGGCGAAGAGGTCGACGGCGGAAAAGCTGGCTGGACAACATAAAGGAATGGACAGGGATGCAATTGTATAAATATTGACCGCCGCTCAAAATAGGTATATGTGGAGATCGTTATCTGTTGATGTGTCCATGCACTCCCCCCAACGACCGCAACGGTCACGGGACTGATGATGATGACGTTTATTTATTTGTGCTGATGTAGGCATTATTTGTCCAAACGTCTACACCGTATTTTTTTCTACAAATTACCCTTTGACTTTACTTCAGTTGTTTTATTCACAATCGTTCTTCGCTGGTATTCTGTTTTCATTCACTCACAGAGAGTGGCTGTAGTTCATCACATTGTGCAACAGCATATCACCGGCACTGGTCATTCAAGTAAAACACAGCCTCCATCTCAATTCTCATCACATACATCTAGATGGGTGACCAGGGTACACTGACAAAACGGCCCAGGACTCATAGATGGACTAGTGATAAAATGGTTCAATCAAATTTTATATTCGTTTTTTTACTCACTGATTCAGTGTCAGGTTTAGCTCACCAGAAACAATAATAATGATATCACAAGAATTAATGTATGAGCCTTTACTCGATATGGTACCAAGTCACGTTTGTTTTTGTTTTTACAAGAAATAATATAATAACATCACAAGAAATAATATAATAACATCACAAGAAATAATTTTACAATTTTAACACTTTTTTTAAGGGTAAAAAAATTTGAAAAAAAACTTAAAATGCACAAAATGTTAATTTTTGCTTAAAAATGTTAACATTTTGTTTGGGGCCGTTTTGACGGGTTACCGGGTGACTAGACAAAAGTACAAAAGACAAAACGACAAGTGAACACTTTCATCACTCCCAGATACGCCAATACATAAATCATTAGCATCAACACTTACAACTACAGCAACAATGGGTACATACAGCTGCATAACTGTATTACACGTGAATCTCAAATGTAACTACACTAATGTGTACCTACAACTAGCTACAAGCCACGCCCCTATTATTAATATTAAAAATTAACCTGTCAGATTTATCAATGGATAGCTAACCACACCCATGGCTTTTTTTTAACTCTTCTTTTCAAATGACACTCCAAAATTAGATCAGTAAACAGTCGGCCACTCCGGAAATAGACCCACGTCTCCTGAACTTGTTTGCTTGCGCAAGGAATCCACCCGTCACGAGCAAACGATAATAAAATGATAATACAGTTCAATGACTTATTTGTTGAACAGCCCGAAATGGCAAAAATCGTCATAATCATAAAGAATCATTTCAAGCTGAATATGTGAGTAAACATAACAAGATATGGTGCAATGATGAACTCAGTGACGCGCAAGATGAAACTCGTCTTGACTCCCAATAAAAGACGCTCTTAATAAGTATTAACAACCATCACGCAAGTGCGTTTAGTTGGCCACGTAATATTTTCGTTTCATGTGCAGTTATGGTCTCGTTTTAGACATGATGACAATGTATCAAAGTAGGGGAGTAAAATGAGATGGAGATTTTGATATTAATATTGCTAAAGGGCTTAGGTAAGGACCAATTGGGATTTTGTTTTTAATTTACAATTTTTTTTAACAAAGAGAACAAACCACTAGAATGCATTTTTTAAAGTAAATGTAGTAAATGGGAGGTGCACGCATTGCCACCGTAATTTTGTAAAGGTGGGGTCGGGATGTTAAATTTTTTTTTAAATAACCCATTTGACTGTCTCCAAGAATCTAAATTGGCAAAATTTTCAAGAGTTGCTTCTTTATTTACAACGAAAAACGCACAAGTAAAAAAATTGGTCAATTCAGTATATGGGAGATCAAACAGTGTAAATAACGTCACTAAGCAATCAGGCTTAAAGTTCAATACAAGAAATAAGTCGTTAAGTGGACGGTTAGACGCCGAAAGTTCCATCCCAAAAAGAAAACGAACATAATTTTACTGAGCTGAACGTTGCGCACTTGGCCTAGCGAGCGTTCCAATGAGATTGGCTAAACTTAACGCCCCAACTCAAAACTCCTTACCCCCCCCCCAAATTGTCCAAAAGTCGGCCTATTGACCATTTTAAGTGATGCATAGTCCACTCAGGTCAAGGGCAAAGTCCGTGCCGTTTCCAGGACACTGTTACGTCACGGCACCTCGATGACGTCAGTGCACCTCTCAAACAGACCGCTGGGTCAATACGACAACAAATATTGCATGGCACCAAAAGGTCGTTGATGCAAACTGTCAACAGCGGCAGCCAGGCAGGACCGAGGTTTAGCAAAGAAAAACTGGAAGGAAAGAATGGCTACGTGGGGGGGGGCGTTATGACCTTTACCTCAGTCGGGCCCACTCGCTGGGCCCAGGGCCATGCTAATGTATACACGGTGCGGGCATTAATTCAACATTAACCCATATCATCGGAGGTCATCACTGAAGAAGGGGGGCTTCAACATAACGCTCTGTGTGTTTGGGTTCACATTCGCATCACGGTATATTTTACACGCTTCGCAGATCTAAACTATCACTATCAGCGGAATCAAGATTTGGGCCGCAAGTAGCAAGGCGATGGAGTGTTGCTCAATGCTGTTACTGAAAGCGCGCAACGTGAACATATTGATGCACGATTTATTTTGGGATGATTTAATAAGAAAAAGTTGGTTGAGGGCACAGACTTTTTTTTTAATGATTATTTTTATTATTGTATGGCATCCGCTTGATCTAAACCAGTGCTTCTCAAACTTTTTAGTATTGCGGACCGGCAAGAATATTTTCCATTACATCAGGGACCGGTGAACTTTTTTCACTGTAATGACGTAGTAGCGAAATGTCCTTTCTTGGTAACTTCTGCGGACCGGCATCGGATGGCCCACGGACCGGCACCGGTCCGCGGACCACCACTTTGAGAAGCACTGATCTAAACTATCCAAGGCACGATGAACAACCGAATGGCAAAATGAAAGAGCAATGCGACACGCGTTTACAGAACACAGCCAATGGCAATAGGGTTTCTCTTGACAGATGGACCGGTGCGCCGAGGGGCCAAATGTAACTGACTGTAAAGTGCCCTATCCATGACTACCATCTTTCCGTTGTTTATTTCCAGCACATACCTATTCAAAGAACGCCGTTCCTCGTGTATTCCTACCATAGTCATAGATTCGTATTCAGCTTGTCTAATGTCTCCAGGCGGCTGGATAGCGAAGTCAATCGTGCGCTCGCCTCACAAGCTGAGGGGCGTGGGATCTGGCCCACGTTAAAGCCACAATAAAAATGTTGATGAATGACTGTCGCTAAAAAGTCATCCGCTGACCTGGAGAGGAGATGGGCGCCGCAAAGGTCTACCAAGCCCCGAGAAAGTTCTAATGGAAACATTAGAACCCCCTTACGACCACGAAGTTATGGGACACAAAAACAAAACCAAAAAAATGTCTCAAGGGACACAATCTACAGCAGCTGATGCCTGGGGACATACTTTTTAAAAAAGTTTTCATTAGCGACAGTTCATACACAATCAATCCTACACAGCTGTCCAACACAACAAAGCAAAATCGAAACCGAGTCCCTATACCTCATGAATCCATCACCAGAATCAATCAGTAGAAGGAGGGAACTCTTATCTGGATCAGTCCATGCAGAAATCAGAGTAGGTGGGCGGAGGATAACCAAGTAAATAACTGCCGAACCTACGTCAGAGGTAACCAGATATCATGGGGGAGGGGGAGCGGAGGGGGTAAGACCCGTGATGGACGCGAATGAGCTGCGTCCTATCCTTCATACATACATCAATGGCACGGGTATCAGGGTGATTACAAACGTCAACAACTCCATCGATGGTCACAGCTGTTGCCGCAGATTATTTTTTAAAAAATTGTTGTACAAAACATATTTACTTTACTTTAAAAGAAAATATAATTCAAAACTATAAGAGCTTTGCTTTATCAGCACAAATAAAAGGAGTGGGGAGGGGGGAGGAGAGAACGTAATCTGAATGTGACGCTTCAGAATGTGACTGTTATAGTCTATCCCGAGTCAGAAGTCAGTTCCATGACGAAACGACATGCTGACAAAACAACAAGGTCTCATAGAAACAACGTAGATTAGTGTAGAACCCCCCCCCCACCCCAAATGAAGTCCCCGCGACTAGGTCACTTTGAACATAGACCATGGGTGTCAGACTCAATAGCTCTGCGGTCAAAACTAAAAACACTGTTCAGTCAAAATCATTGCCTTTTTTTTTCGTTGTTCTATTTTGAACTATTTTTGTCAACTTGTTTTGTCACCATGTCGTTTTGTCACTTGTCGTTTTGTCGTTTAGTTACTTGTCGTTTTGTCACCTTGTCGTTTTGTCAGTTGTCGTTTTGTCACCTTGTCGTTTTGTCAGTTGTCGTTTTGTCACCTTGTCGTTTTGTCTGGTTACCGTCAGAAGTCATAGATCCACCAACACAACTTAAGTTACTACCACTTATTTCAATATCAGCAGTGCAGTGTAGGCCAGTGCTTCTCAAACTTTTTAGTATTCCGGACCGGCAGGAATTTTTCCATTGAACCAGGGACCGGTGAACTATTTTCACTGTACTGACGTGATAGCGAAATGGGTTCGGTTCACCGACAAAACGGCACCGACAATTGGGCTCCGACATAACGGTCCCGACAAAACGGCCCTGGACTAATACATGGACTAATAGTAAAATGTACAATCAAATATTACATTCGTATTTTTACACACCTATTCAGTGTCAGGTTTAGCTCACAATAAACAATAATAATGACATCAGAAGAGTGAATTTAATAGCCTTTACGTGAAACGGTACCAATCGCGGTTGTTTGTTGACAAGAAACAATATAATAACATCACAAGAAATAAGTTTACAATTTTACCACTTTTTTAAAGTGTGAAAAAGTTGACAAAAGCTTAAAATGCAAAAGAAATATTGTTTTTGTTAACAAATGTTAAGAATTTGTCTGGGGCCGTTTTGTCCGGGGCCGTTTTGACGGGTCACCAGCGAAATGTTATTTATTATATTTTATTTGTTTCATTGTATGTGCTTATTAACGAAAAATTGAGATATTCTATAGGGTTAGTATTAATGGTTGCAAATAAGGGATTATAATTATATTTTTCTGTCATTTCTTTAAAAATTCTGCGGTCCGGCAGCGGATGGCCCACGGACCGGCACCGGTCCGCGACCACCACTTTAAGAAGCACTGGTGTAGGCGACCCTAATAAAACACCGCCCCACATCAGCTAAGCGTCGCCGCCATCTCATAACATACTATGTATTTGTAATGGACTTAAAAAATAACAATATATAGGCAATCTAGATCGAATGCCGTAGCAAATATCCGCTGCCTTATTAACACCTAATAGATGGAATGCTGTTGTTTCAGCCCTTAAAACTAAATTAGGCGACTGACAGTATCGACGCACACGAGTCATCAAAGCGCTATCACCTGTGTGTGTACTGTTGTTCCAGACCTGCCAACAGGATCCAGTAGTGATGTCTTGGCGTTTCAGACCCAGGTAAAAAAAAATCCAGAATATCTAAATGCCAAGGTTGGGGGGGGGGCGTTTGGCAAAATAAGTTAATTTCTGACTTTTATTGATTTGAATAGAATTTCTTTCTTTGCCAAATGTAAACAATCGCCCGGGCTGGCTATGGAGGAGGGCGGTCAGCCATACCCTTACCTTATACACACATTTGGATTCATTCAGTCACTACAAAAGACGAAGGCGATAAAATCTGCAGAAATGGGAACGTCATTAAAGACCATTGTCGCATGTATTAACAGCCATGCATGTACAGCGTGATTCTGACGACGCTGGGGTTCAGCAAGTAGCAAACAGGGGCGGGTATTATATTAGAAATAATTTGAAGCACATGACACGAATCGTTGTTTTTGTTGTTGCCTTCACGGCGTTAATATGATATCTTAACACGGGCCCAGGGTCGGTCTTTGATGCTTCCCGAACCGGGGGAGCCGCGCCGATAAGGAACATAAGGTAAACTTATGGTGGGTCTGGCTACAAGGGAATCAAGAGCACTGAGTCAACGGAGGCAGTGCACGTCTCCCTGAGTGCACGCGTGTGGGTGTAGGAGTGTGCTGATGTTAGCGTGCGGGTGTAAGTGTGTAGGAGAGTGAGTGTCATGGGTGTGTGTGTGTGTAAAGATGTATCGCATGTGTGTGAATGCGTTTAGGTGGGTGCGCGTGTGTCTGTGAATTTGCGTGGGTGCTCATTTGTATTTGAATGTGTGCCAATCCCTTGAGATAGAGCGATAGAAGATTTTCTTTTAATTTTAAATTTAAAAAAACAAACCTAAAACTAAACAACTATGTGGCTTGTTTACAGTCTGTCGCTTCCGACCCAATCAGCAATACCACTGGTCACAACGGTCAGCACAGTCGCATGACGTTTCATTACCGGACAACGTAACGCCTCCACTCAATCTCATACGTACGTACTTCAGATAAGTGCTCAGGCTCATACTCCCGGAGCCCGTTGCTATTGACTTGAAGGCAACACAATTAAGCAGTCATAGAGGTGCAGAGGGGGAAACGTGACTGTGACGTAGCATGTTTGTTGATAACCAACTTCACAGTCTCTTATAATGGAGAACTTGTAATTAGCGATTTCCGTGTTTTTCTTAATATAGACATATTTTTTTCTATATATTTCCTAAATTTTCCTATAAACATTAAACATTCACTGCGAAATCCATAATTAAAGAACTCTACACAATTTAAGCCCATGCGAATTTGACGTCGCCAAGAAAAACACCAGCCCATTAGTTCTAGTTGCGGATTTGTTTGTTTGTTTTTTTCTGTTTGTTTTTTTAAACGAATCTGGTTTAATGAATGCCAACTAATAAAAATAAATCTTTCTGACAAGTGAATTTACAGGCTAGAGCTCATACATCATAATTTTCCCTGGCGCGACATGAGTTCAAGTAGCCTCAGACGGGACATTCAACATACACCTGTCACCTGACACGACTTGATGTAGCCACAGCATACATCTGACATTGACAAGAGATGATGCAGTAACACCAGGGACATTCGACATTTGGTTTCAAAATTAAAATACACTTTATGAGAAATTAAAAACTGTACGACATTCAAAATAAATTTACCTTAATATTCTATACGTAGGTAAAGGTCGTATGGAAGTAACCGTCGTAACAAGACGTAGGAACATGATGTTTGCTTCAAGTCCTTTTTAATAGCTTTCTAGTTATTTCCTTACTGTCATAATACAATAACCACAGCAGCATAGTGAAATAATGGAATGAAAGATGACACACATGAGCATAAAACATCACAATCCCGTTGGAACAGTGCAGTGAGGAAATGAAAGATGACGCACGCAAACGTAAAACATCACAATCCCAGTGTCACTGTGCAGTGATGAAATGAAAGATGACACACATGAACATAAAACATCACAATCCCGTTGGAACAGTGCAGTGATGAAATGAAAGACGACGCACACAAATGTAAAACATCCCAATCCCGGTGTCACTGTGCAGTAGTGAAATGAAAGATGACACACATAACCATAAAAGATCACAAAGCGGTGCATTGCAGGACAGAAATGAAGGGTAACACACATAATCATCAACAAAACAACAACACAAAACATGACACGGTGACACGAAGCAGGAATGAAATGATGAATGACACACATAAACACAAAACATTGCAGGAGCACGGTGCAGCGATGTAACGAGGGAGATAGGACGGCACACATACACTGACAATTCACAACACATAGCAAGAGATATCTCCTCTATATCTAACCCCCGTTTCAACACATCCAAGTTAACTTTACGTCACATAAAAGGTGAGGATGATAACTGAACCAGCGGTTCTCACGGTGCATGCAGCATCATGACATAAGTGGCGCGAGTCTGCAATCAGTGTCAGTATCAGGCTGGGTAGAAAAGGGGGTATTATTTTTTTAAAAAAAGGTATACGTAAGCCTGACAGGACGCCACTAAACAACGTTGTTTTCTGGCGTCCTGTCAGGCCTACGTATACTTACTTATACGGGGGGGGGGTAGCCTGCTCCTATAACATCTTTGGCATTGTCATGAGCATCTTATCTTGTTTGTACTGATCTTTTGTTGTTTTTATTAATGATAATGGTTGACGAAGATATTTTTGTCCAACATTGAACATTTTGTAAAACGCTGATACGCTACTATCGCTAGGCCATAAACTAAAACATATTTGAAATATATTCCATGTCCATGTTGTTCCAAAAACACAACGTCGACAAGTGGAGATAGATCGGCTCATCTACTTACAATACTTAAATATAGTTACATTTATATATTTAAAAATTAACCATTTCATGGTTTACATCTTGCATTATACTATACTGACACTGAACATCAAATTAAACATTGAACAGCTTTAAATTTGCAAATAAGATGTTTCTGAATCCCGAGCGTTAGGCTCCAAGCCTCGTTTCTCTACCCTTCAACCATAAGAAAGTGGACAAAAAAATCCAGGCAAAATTATTGCTGACTTAACATTGACCTTGTGCCGCAGCTGCAGCCCTACGCGCATGCGCAACTTTGGTAAACAAAGAGAGCCTGTTTTTCTAACCACCATCCCCGCCTCCTCCCCAACCCCGTTTCTCGCCTTTGCTTTAATTGTTTTGTTGCTGTTCCTGTTAGCGTGAGAGCGCAGGTAGCACGGTGGCTCGCCTACTGGGACGGGAGCAGTCAGCAGCGCGGACTTTCTTTCTTCGACTTTCATAATACCGATATTGCACACCCTTCACAATTTCTTTCATAAACCTTTTTTTAAATAAAAAAAAACGGTTTGAATAAAGGACGTGCGCACACTTTCTTTTCCCTAGCCGCGCTTTTACAGTGATAAGTCCGATAAGCTCAAATTCGCATCATCATCATGCACATGATTTCATTGCATTTTAAAAATACATTACATGACCTTTAAGTTATTATTACTTGATGAAATATGTTCCCCATGTTAAAATGCCACTGTTAACAAGGCATGGAGTCCGAAATATTTCATAATAATTATGATATACCAACGAGTCCGACCGAATCGAGGGCCTCACAAAGACCCCCCCCCCGACCTCATAATGTGTTGATGACCTGGTAGCAGACACACTCGCACAAAGACCTGGTTGCCATCTTGACCTAACGCTGACGGCAGCTAAAACTCCTGCCAGTGACTGAATGACTGACTGACTGCCTCCGGGGCGTGATGGAAATAGCTGCTGGGATAAACGGATGAGAAGTGGATGAGCCGATCACGAGGATGATTATGGTTAAGCCCGGGGGGGGGGATCTCCGAGTCCTTACAATCCGAAGCAAGGGTCCCCCATACAGATGAGATGGTCATAGTTCCAAGCCATAGGCGTATTGTGATGGGCCGTCTCGTTCAGGCCAAACACCTGACGCAGTGACACAGCTTTACAATGTTCAGAACCCTTACTTCACACACGTATTGCCTAAAGCACGTACAAAATCGCTATCGCCTATGGTATAGATTACTTTATGTGGTCGTTGAAATGGATTGTGTATCGTTTTTTTTTGTGGGGGGGGGGTCACCGTTTTATCTCATCTGCATCGTAGACTTTGGGTCACCGTTTAATCACGTCAGTATCGGTTACTTTGGGTCACCGTTTAATGACGTCATCACGTCAGTATCGGTTACTTTGGGTCACCTTTTAATCACGTCATCACGTCAGTATCGGTTACTTTGGGTCACCGCTTTATCACATGTGCATCGGTTACTTTTGGCCGGTGTTTCATGGAGTCGATTTAATATTGTAGATGTTGCCCCCCCCTGGGGATTTTCCTTGTCGATTTGGTAAAATGACATGTTTGCTTTAAAAAAGTGTCAGTAGATGTCTTCTGGGTGTTTAACGTGTCTCAAATATTCAGTCATAAAGGTGTGTGTGTGTGTATATAAAAAAAGGGGGGGGGGCTTTTGCGCTTACAGTTGTATTTGATTTATGTGGGTTGGGGACCGGGAGTTCGTATTGACAGATTGACCATTGCAGTGCTGATTAATGTTCCGTACACTTGTCGCCTTTCATTTAAAGAGAGACATTAATTATGGACGATTCAGGTGAACAAAGAAAAACCGGGCACGCCAACGCTTTGAGTTTGTTTGAGGGTGTAACAGCCAATTGATATTGCCGGTATTTTACAATAACCATTAAACACTGCGTTTTAAAAAAAAACTTAATTTTATTGGGAATGTTTAAAACAAGACTCATTCCCCCGGGAATGGAGGACAAATGTTCAGTTAATTAAACGTCGGCTCTATGCTCTGCTTATATTACTGGTGTCGGGCGTCTCCTCCACTCCTCACTATCGACTTTCTGTGACAGTCACGGGAGATGTTTTAAAATGTCGTCTCCAGGGCCAACAACATTCGAAGATAAGCGACACGAAGCCCGTAGTTGGAGCAGGTAGACATTATTACCCGCATCACGTCTTCCACGAACTGAGCTTATTTAGAGCCGCTCAAGCGGACGCCCTTACGGGTCTGCCTTTATTATTACTGTATTTCAAAACAAGACAAAGCGACCCCATCACGCGCGCAACAGGAACTAATACAACTCATGTAAATAGAGGTGCCATACTGCTACTTCTTAGAAGAACTAATACAACACCTACAACTAGAGGTGTCATTCAGGTCCTTATTAGAATATCTAATACAAAACCTATAACTATAACTAGAGGTGTCATTCAGATCCCTATTAGAATATCTAATACAAAACCTATAACTAGAGGTGTTATTCAGGTCCTTATTAGAATATCTAATACAAAACCTATAACTAGAGGTGTCATTCGGGTGCTTATTAGAATATCTAATACAAAACCTATAACTAGATGTGTCATTCAGGTCCTTATTAGCCGCGACAGGGAAGCGATTTATAATGAAAGCCAAGTAATTAAAGAAATGATGCATGGTAAAATATTTTAAAATTCCATTTATTTTCCTGAAAATTGTAACAATTGTTGCATTTGTTATGAAACGAAATCGAAATATGAAACAGGATCTACTTTTAAGTAACAGAACACACAGGCAATCCATTAAGTCACGCACACTTTAGTACCCACTTATATTCGTATTAAATTCAACTACAAACATTCCCTTCAAAGAGAAACAAAACTGAGATTACTAATCAATCTTAGAGCCCATTGTTTAAATACAAACATCCAAATTTATGTTACGGGAGATTTTAAATACATTCATATAATGTTAACGTTCATTATTATTATGACGGGTATTTTAATTATGAATTGTTATTTCTCCCAAACCACAAATGATCACTGTCTCCTAAGTTCTAGAAGACAATGCTGGTGAAATAGATAAATGGGGTTAGACGTGTTTAGATAGACCAACGAGTCGCCCAAATCACTAGACTGAGAACGTTTCAGAAACGGTTCAAATCGTGAATTTCTAGATTCTAGGAAACGACTTGGAGAACTTCTTAGATTCTAGGATACGATTAAAAGATCTTCTTAGAGTCTAGAATACGATTTAAATAACTTCTTAACTTAGATTCTAGGAAAAGATTCAGAGAATTGATACATTCAAAGACATGATTAAAACTGCGAACGGCGACCTTTTACTAGATTCTAGGACGTGAATCATAGAATTCTAGGATATGATTCGTACTGAAGTTGTTTTGACCACTGAAACTGAATAGGAAAAGTCAGTCTGAGTGACCACCCATCACAAGCTTTTAGGCTGACGTGCCTCAACACAAGCCCAGGGCCAAGCGAGGCATGTCTCTAACGCAGAACACATTCACAAGGAAAGACCGTATGTCACAAGCCTTTGAGCCCCGCAGCACCGGTCCTGGCTCATCACAGTAATGCATGTCAAACACACACAAGACGTCTACCTGACAGTCCATATCAACAAACGCGCCACCTGACCGCACCGACAAGGTAGTCCCTGTGTTGGATGAGGAGTTCCCAGTCCCAGCATCCCTAATGAACTTGTGGTCGGTGTTTGTTCAGCTTACGTCATGTAACCTTCACTTTGCTCCAACTCTTCAGCTAAGCAAGAGGCTCTGCTCGAAGGTGGACGACTTTCTAATATTCTTATACTTAATAAATGCAGTTCATGTCGACAAGAAAGAAAAAAGCTAGTCAATATTCGCAAATACGTTAAGCATAAAACAAGACTTATTTGTAATGACACGTAGCCTATGTCACCTCCACATAACCTCCAACAGTCCTAGAGAAATACAAGTTTTGAGTGGCATTAGCTTTTCGGCGACCCGTCACACAACAAAAGAGCGCAGACGAAGATGGCAGACGATTGTTTAAAGACATGCTATTTTTTTTTAATTGGCGACCTACGTGATATAGCCATAAACTGGAAAAACCTAGAAATATAAGTGTAGTGTAATTATAACGAAAACTTTTATATTTACAAATTTATTGGAAGCACTTATTTTTTAAAGACAAATTTAGTCTCCACGTGAATCATTGGCCAAAACAAGATTTACAAGCCAGGATGGTTGCATGCGACCAAAGATCTAACGGTCACAATTAGCCAACCGCCGACCCTTTGGATTCGCCTTTCTACTGTTTGCGTCTTGTGATGTCATCAAAGTTTAAACAACATAAAACAAATCACGTTTAGAGGTTAGACGGGGTGTGACAGGAGATAAGCTCTGTTGTTTTTACTCTTATGTTAATGACAGAGGCAGATGGGTTGCCTATAGGGGGGTTATTTGGGTTAAGCCTTTGACAGCGGGACAGTAATTATTATCTTATAATTATAAACCATGCAAAAGTGCTTTGAAGATCAAATCAACACCTTTATATTTAAACCACACTGACCTATTTGTAGCTTAGTAATGACGATCAGTGCGATATCAAGGTTATTTGTTAAAGCAATCATCGTAGCCATCTAGCAGCACTTTCTAAATCTATCACCCTTAGCTGGGGTTGAACATTAAAGCATAGCTTCAGTAATTGTGTGTGGGTGGATGGGGGTGTTACATGTTGAACCAACTCGCACGAGTGTAGCAATGTCAACTTCCAAAGATTATGTAGCACAAGTCTAACAATGCCAACTTCCAAAGATTATGTAGCACAAGTCTAACAATGTCAACTTACAAAGATTATGTAGCACAAGTCTAACAATGCCAAATTCCAAAGATTATGTAGCACAAGTCTAACAATGCCAAATTCCAAAGATTATGTAAGACAAGTCTAACAATGCCAACCTCCAAAGATTATGTAGGACAAGTCTAACAATGCCAACCTCCAAAGATTATGTAGCACAAGTCTAACAATGCCAACCTCCAAAGATTATGTAGCACAAGTCTAACAATGTCAACCTCCAAAGATTATGTAGCACAAGTCTAACAATGTCAACTTACAAAGATTATGTAGCACAAGTCTAACAATGTCAACTTACAAAGATTATGTAGCACAAGTCTAACAATGTCAACTTACAAAGATTATGTAGCACAAGTATAACAATGTCAACTTACAAAGATTATGTAGCACAAGTCTAACAATGCCAACTTCCAAAGATTATGTAGCACAAGTCTAACAATGCCAACCTCCAAAGATTATGTAGCACAAGTCTAACAATGCCAACCTCCAAAGATTATGTAGCACAAGTCTAACAATGCCAACCTCCAAAGATTATGTAGCACAAGTCTAACAATGCCAACCTCCAAAGATTATGTAGCACAAGTCTAACAATGTCAACTTACAAAGATTATGTAGCACAAGTCTAACAATGTCAACTTCCAAAGATTATGTAGCACAAGTCTAACAATGCCAACTTCCAAAGATTATGTAGCACAAGTCTAACAATGTCAACTTCCAAAGATTATGTAGCACAAGTCTAACAATGCCAACTTACAAAGATTATGTAGCACAAGTCTAACAATGTCAACTTCCAAAGATTATGTAGCACAAGTCTAACAATGTCAACTTCCAAAGATTATGTAGCACAAGTCTAACAATGTCAACTTCCAAAGATTATGTAGCACAAGTCTAACAATGCCAACCTCCAAAGATTATGTAAAGGCCACTAACACAAGTTGACAGTCAAGTTCCCCAGATTGTTTTAAAACCACCTAGAATATATAAATTCAAATACTGTATGATGTCGTATCCACACACACTGATAATGAATCAGGAAAATCTGAAAGTAAAGTGTGTTATGCTAGAAAGATGAGTTCAGTTTTGTAGTAGACATTATCAACATCATTAACTACTCTGTCAAGCTGCTTGTGATAAATGAACAAAGATAAGCTTTATTCCAATCAGTTGTTTAAATTTGACTGCTGATACTGATAAGTCAACCCTTGATGTCATAAATTCATTTGATAAGCTAGCCAACTATTTGGGGTGAGGCCAAGCATTTACAAATGTATCAAAGATCAATGAACTTTACAGGAAAGCACCAGCTTACAAACATGTAGTGGCAATGGTCTGACACGGGGTGACCCGTCAAAATGGCCCCGACAAAACGGCCCCAGAGAAATTGTTAACATTTTTCAACAAAAACTTTTTTTTCATTTTAAGCTTTCGTCAACTTTTTCACCCTTAAATAAAGTGGTAAAATTGTAAAATTATGTCTTGTGATGTTATTATATTGTTTCTTGTCAACAAACAGGCGCCATTGGTACCATTTCGTGTAAAGGTTAATAAATTCACTATTGTGATGTCATTATTATTGTTTATTAATAGCAAAACGTGACACTGAATAGGTGAGTAAAAATACGAATTTAATATTTGATTGGACATTTTACTTTTAGTCCATCTATTAGTCCAGGGCCGTTTTGTCCGCGGCCGTTTTGTCGGTGAACCGTCTGACTCTGACACCCATCTTAAGGCAGTCCATTAATATAATATTCTACTAGTGACAGTCATAACGTCTTAACAATTGCAAATATAAAAAATACATAATTCTCTAGGGCTAGGTCATATGACCATCCATTTTTTTCACTTAGTGGGACTCTTTAAAAAAAATAAAAGCAGCATGTTAAATTTTATACTGCATAACAGAAATTACAGCTTTTGATAGAACGTACCTTCGTTGTGAAAAGGGGAGTAAAGGGACTTTAAAAAAAGTGTCGAATCATGTGTCAATAGATTGAGTGTTTGGGGAGATGGAGGAGGCACAGAGATTCTTATTCATATTAAGTGCATTTTCTTTTCTTTTTTTTTAATCTTCTTGGGGAGAGGTCCATTTCTATCTGCCATCGCTTGGTGGATCATCCCTAATTCTGACTCCCTAGCCATTTCTATCTGCCATCGCTTGGTGGATCATCCCCAATTCTGACTCCCTAATTAGCTACAATTTATCTGGTATCATTTGTAAAAATTACAATGGCAGTGTTAGCCAATATGATCAGGGGATCATCCTATCGTAAGGATTTTTAAAAAATTCATTTGGTTTTGTATTACAGATCAATGCTGCAAACTTCTTGGGAGAAACAGGGGTGCGACACTGTCTTGTAAGAATCATGGGGGCGGAAGAACTCCAAAGCAAGAAAGGTATTTGTAAAAACAAGCAGACTACTGGAGAGTTTTTTTAAATGACTAGAATTATTCATTTGATTAGATGAAACTTAGCCCCCAATCTTACCTTAAGATGCTGATGCATACAAAATCGACACACTTGACTGCTCTCTGAGAAATCGGCAGACCTCGACAAAAAGGCTTTCTTTGGCTGCAGGGGACAAAGCAAACAAACTTTTAGAACTAAGAAGACACAAGACCGGGATCTAAAATAGTATATTAAAAACAAAAATGGTGTAAAAAAAAAGTCACGGATCAAGAATTGCTGAAATAGCTTTAAACTTGAAACCTCCAGAAAAAAAAAGGCTGTTGCTGCACATTAAAAGGGATTGTATTTTCAAATACCCCGAATGATTAAAAACAATAAGCCTCACCTTTATTTCAATGCTTAACGTGAATCCTGAGTCCTCCAACTTCTCTGCTATATTCCTAGAGCAGTTCACCCTCTCTAAACAAACGTCATTTCTATGATAGTACAAGCTCTCACTGGTGACCATGCCAGAGCTTCTTCCATCACTAGAATCACATATATGGGGCAGCAGGGAGTCGTCTGACCCATAACCGGCGACCGTTTCAGTGCCAGGAATCAGGTACAAGTCTTCATCCCCGTCGTCATCAACAACTGAAAAATGCGCCTCCATGCTGTCATTAAACTGGTCCGTGTGGGGACTTGACCCCAGGCTGTCTGCAGAACAGCAGCTGTTGCTACGTTTGAGATCTTCTGCATTGGCTGGGCAGCTTTCAATATCAGAGCCAATTTGAATCTCGAAGGAGTCATCCCCTTTCGCCGGCTCAGACTCGGCACTTGTCTCTAAACACCCAGCACCAGGATTGCAGACAAAGCAGCAATCTGGTAGGACCAAGGCACACTGGACGTCAGGGTCCACTATATCACGCTGAGAATTTTTCCTGTGAGCTGAAACAAGCAGGCAAAGATTGTTGACATTGAATATTTCCTGAATCAACTAAATCAACATGGAGGAAACAAACTAGTTATAATGACTTGCATTATCATTCAACTTAGTTATATAAACTCCATACCTGGTCTAGCTTGTCCAGCCAGTTCTATAGCCTTTTCTCAACCTAGTTATATAAGCTTCATACCTTGCCTAGCTTGTCCAGCCAGTTCTATGGCCTCTTCTCAACCTAGTTATATAAACTTCATACCTGGCCTAGCTTGTCCAGCCAAATCTATAGCCTCTCCTCAACCTAGTTATATAAACTTCATACCTGGCCTAGCGTGTCCAGCCAGTTCTATAGCCTTTTCTCAACCTGGTTATATAAACTCCATACCTGGTCTAGCTTGTCCAGCCAGTTCTATAGCCTTTTCTCAACCTAGTTATATAAGCTTCATACCTGGCCTAGCTTGTCCAGCCAGTTCTATAGCCTTTTCTCAACCTAGTTATATAAACTCCATACCTGGCCTAGCTTGTCCAGCCAGTTCTATAGCCTCTTCTCAACCTAGTTATATAAACTCCATACCTGGCCTAGCTTGTCCAGCCAGTTCTATAGCCTTTTCTCCAAAACCTTTAGGCAAAACAGTGAGCTTCTGTACAAAAAAAAACAAGAATCAGAATTATTGTCTAAATCCCTTTGTACGTAACATATTGATGTGTTTTCAACATCTCAACAGGACACAAATGCTTTTTAAACGTATCTAGTTGCAAATTTCCAATTTCTTTGAGTTAAAATATATCACAAATACTACATGTAGTTAGTTTTACAGCCACTCAATTTAGACTCATTTTTTAGGATAATATACAATCCAAAAACTCAAAGTGTAGACTGGATTGCATGAAATATTATGTTTCCTAAAAGGTAAATATTTATTTACACTCCTCTTTATTATTGTATGGTCAACTAGTCATACTTACAGGGGTCATGACATATCTGTTTGAAAGAAGAGGTCTCATAACATTTTTCATGTAACTGATAACATTTTCTAGCTCTGTCTGTATTGCAGTCTTTATGGTCTGAGAAAAATAAAGTCGATTGAGAATACTGCTGCATTGGAAGCATTAAAATTAAATGCATTACTTAAATTCTCTACAATACTTGACTATTTCCAACTCATTTTACAATTGACCAGAAACACAAATACTAAATTCAACAGCTTTTTTACACCATTTAAAGTTTACTTGTATAGCTCCAGCATACTTCTTTTTTGTTAAAATGTGTGAAAAAAATAAAAGCTAACAACTAAAAAAGTTCACACCTAAAACATTCACATACCTTCAAATCTTCATGAGGTTCATTACAAGTATTCTGAAGGGCTTTTCTCATTTTACGGGTTGCATTATATTTAACCAGCCTGTAAACTTGTTTTGTCTGCAGGTTAAAATGTAAGCAATCAGTGGCTTTTTCAATTTGTACGGATTTGTTTATTTCTATTTTCTTGCTTATCTCAAGATTCATTAAATTAATTTAGTAATTCAATGTTGTTCTTTCCCTCTTGAAACTTAAAATGTAGGTACTTAGACAGGTTTTTAAATAATGTCAGACTGACACAAAACACATATCATTTTGAAGGTCTAGCTATAATAATATAAGCTTGCCAAAAACACCAATTTCATCTGTCTATCTTTTGTAGAAGCTGAGTTATGATTTTTTGGTTGAATTTTCAATGTCCCTTATATAACCCATATACTTTACTAAAAAAACGTGTAACCCATTTCTACAAAATTAATGTTGCCTAATCTAATTCTAATACTAATTGTTATTTATAGTATAGCTATTTATCATTTTACGGTAAACTTTGTATGATTCACTATAATTATAAGTATTAGTACAATATTTATATAAATATATTATTTATAACAGCATCATAAATTAGCTTAATATCAGTTAATAATAAATGTAATTCATAATACATGTAATACTAGTGATATGACTATGGGTGTGGCATGGACATACAGTGAATAGTTGTTGTTTTTTTGTGTCCCATGACCTTGTGGTCGTAGGGGGTTCTAATGTTTCCATTAGAACTTTATCGGGGCTTGGTAGACTTTGGCAGTACCCATCTCCTCTCCAGGTCAGCGGAGGACTTTTAACACTTTTAAGCGATAGTCATTTATCAACATTTTTATTGTGGCTTTAACGTGGGCTAGATCCCACGTCCCTCAACTTGTGAATAATTTTAGGCTTAGGCTAATATTTACAGATATTTATTTTAATTTTGAAATTAACTATAATTATAATAAATAAGCTTTTTGTATTTTATTTAACATCTTAATGCATATCTTGATAACTTAATTCCTAACAACAATGACAATGAAGAATAGAAATAATTAATCATATTAAATTATTAAAATAACTCTCATTACTCAGCAAAATCAAGTAAATGTATAATCTTTGGTGTTACTATTCAATTAAGTATTATTAAACTTAATAAACCTTATTGATAACTGTAACCAATTCTTATCAGTTTAATATATATTTTTTTAATGCATTATATCATATTTGGGATAAACTGATAAGAACAGACATTTCTGACAAACCTGTTTTTATTTTGAAAGGGCGATGACCCGGGATGCGGTTTTTATTTCCACCTACAAGTCCTAAAATGGGGGAAGGCATAACTTTTGAGGGCCAAAACCAAATTTTAATAAATTAAGTTATTCGGGTTGTAAAATGAAATAAATATTGTGGACCTGCCAACCTGCCAAGACAAAAAATCTGTAGAGGGGTCCACGTGCTGCGTCGCGGCACCCCACGGCAAAAAGTCTTTTTTTTAACATGTAAATAATTAGTCTGGGCCGTTTTGACCGGGGCTGTTTTGACAGGGGCCGTTTTAACGGATCACCAGTAATAAGTCCAAACTTATTGTTGGTCATTAGTACATTAGTATGTAGTAGTCTGGATTACTACTAGTATTCAGTATTATTATCATTTTTACTTTCACTTAAGTTTTACTTAACTGAGATTGACTAGAATTGAATTAGGCTACCATCTACAATGATTTAACAATGTCAATGATTGAGTACCATTACTATTGAGTATAAGTATAGTATAGTAGTATTTTAGTATAGAATGAATATGAGTACTTCATTTTTCATTTTTATTACGCAATAATGATATAACTATATACTCGTTCATAAGCCGACCCCCGACCCCTCATTTGTAAGAGAAAAGTAGGGCGTATTAAAAGTGTATAACCCGCTCGCAAGCCGACCCCCCAAAAGTAATGGGACAGCTTAAATGGCTTAAACAAAATGGTACACATTTTTTTAAAACTACAAGCTAAATTGGTCATTATTACAGTCATTATGATTGTTTACTTTGTACTGCCTATCTTTATCTTTGTGCTCGTTGTTAGGCAAGAGTTACCAGCATTTTTAAAAAAATAATCTTTGGTAAACAGTGGCGAAAGCGCGTACATTAAAATTCGTTGTTGAAAACAAAATTTGTAAAATAATTTATTTAAACATTCACAAAAAATAAATACAATGATTAAATAGGGTAAGTAAGTGCAGATGTTTAATAATATATTATAGCTTCTCTTAGAGCAGTCGAATCTCGAAGAATGTAGAAAAGGACCTAGATGATCTACTTCTATAATAACAACACCGATATTCAATATCCATGCAGAAATAACCTATGACTATGACCCGCTCATAAGCCGACCCCCCTAACTTTTTCCCCTAGTCCTAGTCCCTAGCCCTAGATTTTGTCCAAAAAAGGTCGGCTTTAGAGCGAGGATATACGGTAATCATTAATTTTATCGAATAAAAATATCCATACATACCTTTGGATTGGCAAAAACTATAGCACAGTTACCCTCACCTCTGTATTCTAAATCTAAATACCTCTCCATTTCAAAATATTGAAACTGTTACAAATTTGAAAACTTAATTCAGACCGAGACAACCATATTGGATTTAAACCGGATATTGTAAAGGGTGGCTACTCTCTAGTTTTCTGATTATTTTGACATAAATCAACTTACTTAATTTGTTAAGCCATAAAAACTATTATCTATTCTATATTATATGAAATGGGGTGGGCAGGAGAGGGAGGTTGTAATAAAGATAAATTTGAAGACATGCAGTGTAAAAATAGCATACCATTCCTAACGCCTAACTGTTTCCACCCTGGAGATGCTGAAGTCGTCAGAAGAAAAAAATTATAATTAGTAATATTATCTTATCTATACAGACGCTCCTTCTATGCAGAAGATAGTTGCGTCCACAGACCATGACAGATGATCTGTTGGCAAGTGATGCAGCATTCACAGGCCACGGCTTTGTGGGTTCCACGCATTACCCAGCCGCCTAAGTACATGTAGTGTTAGGTACCCATTCGGAGCGGGGTGACTCAGGGACGCCCTAGGCCCCGGGAACAAACCCTTGCCTTCACACGGATTCGAACCCGTGACCATCGGTACGACAGTCCAGTGCGCTGCCACTCGACCACCGCGTCCCAATATTAAAAGGACGCAACACATAAAATTTCGTGATGATAGAGAAGAACAAAAAAGCACTATACTAATTATACTAATTTTATTTAAAGGACGACTAGATCTATAAATTTTTAAGGAGTCATCCGTAAATTACAACAAAAAGATTTTTTTTAGAATGTAACTCTAGAACATCAATAATCGCAAAAAGCTGAACACCCCATCCCTAAATAACAAAGATAAAACTAGAACGTCACAATCCGCAACACTCAATTCATCCCCAAGTGCCCCTTACAATTGTTTTCACATATTACAATTTATATCTCCCGGGTCATAGTTAACCGGGAGACGGGACATGAAAGCCGATTCCGGGAGACTCCCGACAAAAACGGGAGAGTTGGCAACCCTAGGCCTGAACGGGCTAAAGCAAGGGCCCCCGGTGATTTAAGGGCCCCAGATGATTTAGGGGCCCCCAAAGTTAGTAAATTTTATACTAAAGGTTGACAAATGTTTGCATGAATCCCTGAAATATCATAAATTATATAAATTTTAAAAATCTTATCTATTAATATGATCGCTATTCGGACCCGATAGTCTTAGTAATCGAAAAACATGATTTGATAGGCTCAATAAGAGAAAATATTAAAGTATTTTTTTTTAATTTACAAATTTCGTCTCAAGCTCTTCTGGTCGTATGGAAGTGTGTAGGCTTGTGGTGCAAGCGATGTAGGGATCTATTCCTTATCATTATCCCCCCCCCTTTTTTTTGTTTTTAATTTGTCTGTTTACACTCAATGTTGGGATACCGGCAAACAGTTATTTCTTTGTGTTCCGTTTTTTCATGAATAATCTATTTTAGCTGGTAAGGCCGATCACGTAGTACAGACAAAGCATGAGCAAGAACCAATGGACTATTTAGTTACAAGTTACAGTCTTATATTAGCTGCTAGCAATCATTTTATTTAAAGGGGTGCTGGCTGGATAGGGCCAATGTTCCCTCTAAGGTTTGTTGGTCGGTGTGCAAAGTATAAAAACTCGTGTGCAACGTTGCACAGCATCCATTTTTTGTGTAATATTTTACTAAATTTGGTGCGCGGTAATCCAAAACTGCTGCGCGGCAGTGGTCAGATATCTACGCAGCCGCGCAGCTTAAAGGGAACATTGGATAGGGCCCCAGTTTGAATTGCAGCCAGGGGCCCCGTGCAGTCTTAATCCGCCCCTGAACCTAATACAACCCTAAGAAAGATAAAAACACTCTTCTTATACCGTATGCAAGAACAAACACATACAAATGTTCGTTCTTCCCGTCCGGAATTCGGACGTGGAATTGTTTGCCTGAGGAAACTAGGAAACCCAACACGTTATCAACATTTAAAACTCTAATAAAAATGCAAGACTAGGCATAAACCATTGGTAAGCGTAGGACGCAGTAATCTTCTGTATAGACATAAACCATGGGTAAGCGTAGGAGGCAATCATCTTCTGTAACAGATAAGATTAATTTGGGGCTGACCAATGATTTAAAAAAGAAATATATATATATATATTTAATGTGCCTCTCCCCCTGTGTCAGCTACTGTTAATCTTTCAAGGACTCCCATAAAAAATGTCTGCGTCAAAATATTTTAATTTGCTACAGCCATAATTCATCCCCCTTAAAAATGCTTCAGCAAATTTGATTTAACAGTTAATAATGTATCCAATTTTTAGGCTAGTGTAAATTTATCGAGTCGTTTAATTATTACTATAATTTTTATAAAATTTCTAATTACATGTAAAAAGACAAAGGATCCTCTTGTCTTCTGCCTAAGCAGAGGAAAGGGTCAACTTGTATATTGGTAACTGTTGACATCGTGCTTGCGTTAAACTTGCGTTAAACTTGCGTGTATTAGTTCATGCTTATTAGGTTATATTAGCTATCAGTTATAAACATTCGTCGCTCAAAATATCATCTATGTCTATCTGAAGTCTATCTGTTCATCTCATCTCTTTGAATCACATATATGTTAGCCGATGAACAGTGGCCAATATTACTCATATGTTCATTTCTATTTTCACGACTAAGAATTTATACATTTTAATAATTCAATTTAATAAATATTACTTCATAAATAATTTCGATACACCACATAGGCTATTGGCATATTTAATAATATAAAAAATAAAAGACTAAGAAAAGAAGAAAAAAAATTAACATCAACAAATACTAGTTTTTTTGTTAATTCACCCCTTCCCAGGGGCGGATTAAGACTGCACGGGGCCCCTGGCTGCAATTCAAACTGGGGCCATATCCAGCCAGCGTCCCTTTAAATAAAATGATTGCTGACAGCTAATAATATAAGACTATAACTGTAACTTGAAACTAAATAGTCCATTGGTTCCTTTCTCGTAATTTGTCTGTACTACGGGATCGGATTCATAAAAAAAAACGAACACGAAGAAATAACTGTTTCCCGGTATCGTGAAATTGAGTGTAAAAAGATAGTTTAGGCAAATTTAAAAAAAAAGAAATTTTATCCCCACTGGGATTCGAACCCGACACCGCTTGCACTACAAGACTGTAGGCTGCCACAAGACCACCAGAATTTTATGGATACGACACATAAAAAGTATTATCATATTTTTAAGGGATTCATGCAAAAATTTGTCCACCTTTATTATAAAATATACTAAATTTGAGGGCCCCTGCCTTTAGCCCGTTCAGCCCCCCCCCCTCTTAATCCGCCATAGCCCCTTCCCCATTGGGTTGACGTATTTTAAGTCGTAAGTTATGGACCAAACATCATTTTCATAAACTAATTCTAGCATGAGGCTCATGAGGGTAGCAGTAGCACCCCAAGATTTCATTTCAATCTCGAAGCCCAACAACGCAGTTAGATTTATATTATAACATATAGTAAATTTTCTCCTTTTCAAATCGTCAGCGTATATTTTATATTTCCACTATATTTGCCACTCCTTATTTTCATGGTTAACCAGCGATACATACTTTACCTACACTTGGTGCAATCCAGGACGAAAATACTGCTGACGTAGTGTTGTTTCCTTTAGCCTGAGGTATATAGGGGGCTAAAAATAGCTCCACGTTATACTCGTACTCGTAGGGTTAACCGTGAAAACCAATTCTAAGGTTAAAGCTTTATTTTGACAACAGGAACAGGGCCGCTCAGTCTTATAATGAACGGAGGCTATAACTATAACTATATGAATATGACTCCATACAGATTTACAAAAAATTTAGTAAACTAATATTTCAAGGGAAGAAACGCCTAAGCCTAAGCGACATTTAAATTTTTTTTTAGTTATCCCATGTTTCTGATAGACTCAGTCTCAGTTAGAGGATCAAAAATAGAATGCTCTGAATGAACTTTTATGAAACATGTCTCTACCCTATTAAAAATTCAAATCAATTTAGATATTTTATAAGAAAGCTGTATAATTCTGAAATTTAAAACTTGAATATCTAAAAACAACCAAAATGTGACATAGCTGCTTCTTCCCCTGATCTCTTCTGATAATATTGTACATAGATTATCTACGCAGGGCCTCACTCTTGTGGTCTCCATAGTCATAGATTCCAAAATTCATCAGTTATTTAATATTTACACAACCGGCAGGTTACTCGTACGCCACGCCTACAGAGTCGAAACCAATTGCCAATAATAGTTAGCTTTGTTAAACAGAAAAAAAAATTATCTCGATTATAAAAAGTATAATAAATACTGTGGGCTATTATCTTGCACGATAGAAATACAAAAATGGGGGCTAATCAAATGAATGTATTTAATGTTTTTTTTAAAAAAGTTTTAATGAATATGTATTACTTATGTTTTTAATAATATTTTAAAGTCTACATCATGGAATCATATGACATAAGCCATAAGGGGACGTCCATAAAGTACGTCACACTCCAGAGGGGGGGGGGTGTAAGAAAGTGTGACAAGGGGGGTCCAGCCATGTGTGACGTCACGCTGTTTTATATTAAATTTTAATTATTTTGTTAATTTAAAAAACACAAACTTTTTGTTCGAAAGTGTGACGTACTTTGTCCAAGATTTGCGACAGGGGAGAAGGGGGGGGGGTAAAATTGTCAAAAATAGCGTGACGTACCGTACTTTAAGGATGGCCCCTAAGTATACGTAGGCCTACACGCGTTTGGGGCATTATCCAATGCCGCGTTAAAATAAGGTTATCTCCCGGACATTAATTTTCAGTCTGGAGTACAATTTTTTAATAAATATATAATTATAGATAAAACTATATAATTTGCAATTGTCACGCAAGTCAGTCTGTCCTGAAGCTACTAATTTTAGAAAGCGGGGAAAACCAAATTACTGCACCAATGCATCAAAAGGTGTGCAAATTAAAAATGCACTGTAAAAAATATAATATTGCGTCATTGTTTTCGCTCATATTTTAATTTTGGAAAAGGGATCAATGTAAAAAGAGGATTTGATGATGGTTAATTATAAAATAAAAAAACAAACGCAACCCCTATTTTATAAAATACTTTGTGTACATTTCAGAAAGTTTAATATTTCGTATTTATCGAAATTTAGTTACAACAAAGTTGTTAAAACAAATTAGTTGGGCTTTTGAAAAAGGTCGGTGCCATAGGCGCCCTAAAAAGTGCATTTTTTATAAAACAAATAGATTTCAGCTGAAAACTTCCGTCATTTTTGACGGGTGTACACAAGTATATATATAATTAACAATTTGCAACAGAATGCAAGAAACTTGAAATTAACTTTTTGCCCGTAATCTTTTAATGCATTCGAGTCCTGAAAGCACTTACATTGTACATGAAATCGAGCGGATATCGCGATTGATAATTTAATAAAGTGGGTGAGATTGCTAGTAGTGCATGTAGTTAGAGTTAGAAATCTATTCACTAGTATGTGTCATAAAGAGAGATGTATTTCTCTTTTAGAGCCGCCAAACAAAGGAATTCTCTACCATTACACATTCGCAGTATTACAACTGCTAAGGCTTTCAAGACTGCACTTAGGTCTTTCCTTTTAAAATTAAAGAAAGAACATTTCTTCTAACGATAACTAGTAGTCATTTATGTGATTGTTAGGATATGTATGTTTATTGAATGCATCGATACTTATGTTATTATTTTTATGTAAAGCTCTGTCAGCCCAATGCCCTACACTTACTGAGGTACAGCGCTATATAAATTATCAAATTATTATGTGTAATTCTTAGCCTGATAAAATTTAGATTAGAGTATCAATAAAATTAAAATTTCTTGAATAGTATAAATGGAAATTTAAAATAAAATATTCTTGGTGTAAATTATTTAAATACAGACTTTCAAACATCAATTGATTAGCCTACTTTTAGCAACGTTACAGTGTACAGACTGTAAATTAAAGATAGCACCAATCAACCTCTGTATTTAAATATGACAGTGTTGGTGTGCAGTGTCAGCTGAAGACTGGGGCATAGTAACTTCAAGCACTTTAAAAAAAAATGAAAATTTAGAGTTTTGTTAGAGAACCACAAGTGAAATCTGGAGCAGTAAAGCACCAAGCATGAATCATGGTCACACACATGACCACAGTATAACTATCATTTACTCAATAGGAGTTGTTGCTGGTATATAACTGGGGACTTGCAGTAGCAAGGAAAATATTTTTGACCCACCCACCCCCTTGTGTGATAGAAAATTGAGACCACAATCTAAAACTTTAGTCAAACTAGTTTTTAATATTTCAAACTAAAGCAAGTTTATTCATTTGACATCATCAAACATCATTATCTGTACAATTTCTTTTTTTGTTTGGTTTTTTTTTATAATATAGTGCAAGGTAAAGCAATTTACATCAGGGTTAAACAATAAC
Organism: Ampullaceana balthica; assembly: GCA_944989445.1. Lineage (NCBI taxonomy): Eukaryota > Metazoa > Mollusca > Gastropoda > Lymnaeidae > Ampullaceana > Ampullaceana balthica. Next base: position 972,572 of record CALYLW010000181.1, on the reverse strand, counting down.
CTGCTCTTCATAAAGTCCATAGTTAATCAGTCAATAGCATTACAGTGAATTTTGAATCAAAATTTGTTTGAACACAGTACAGGGTAAAGTGCCACAAAGGCAAAAAGCCACAATAGCATAACCATTAACAGCTCTGCCATTGCTTCTTGTAATTGTGACTAGTCAACAACAAGGGAAGTCAAATTAAAAAAAAATAATATTAAAATACCCATCATAATTGCTCAATTATCAACATTCTGTTCAATCATATGCTCTTGGACAAGTTATCTTTTCATGCCATGCACAAACAACATTCATGTGGAGATCATATTACTGAGCATACAAGTAAGTCCTAAAACATGGAATTAGAGATAAAGCAATACTTTCAAGGTTCTCAAACAATGGTATCAGATACTGTTTTAAAACTATCATAATAAAAACACAAATTTGACCACCTTTTGTTTTTAAAAATATGTCGCTTAAAAATTAACATATGAAATTTTTTATAAACATTTCAAATTAATTAATTTGCCTGGGACATGCTGCTTAGAGTAAAAAAACAAGATGAGCCTAAATGAAAAACATAAAAACTATGTTTATAATTCACCCAGAAGATAATAGGTGAAGGAAAAAAAATATGCTTGTGTATAATGCTCCCACATGCTAAAAATATGCATGAAATATTCACTAGCCTTTGGCACATGCACCGTGAGTGTGTGCATTGCGAAAACGAAATTAAGAAAACTGGAAAGGCATAGTTTAATATGCAGCTATAAATTATCAGACATGCGCTTATAAATTATCAGACATGCGCTTTTAAAAACATTGCAGAAAGTTTTCAATACTGCAATCTAACTTAACTAAAAACTTTAAAATTTGACGCACATTTTAAAAATCCTTTATCAGAGAAGACATGCCTTTTGAAAATTACATATTTACAGGAGAATAATCCACGCAAGTGTGCAAGCTCCATGCAAAACCTTATATATAAAAAATGGCTAGATGGTTTATCAATGAACCATAAACAGGTATCTGTGATATATATAGGCAGTGGATTGCAGTCTTTCATGAACAAACCATGATATGAGAGCATTATACATATTGAGCTTAAACTCCTACAAGCACACTGGAAAAAACAATCAGGATTAAAATTCTAAGTTCATTACTACATATCTTGAAAATCAATTACAGAATCTTAAGTCCAAAACAGAAGTAACATCAATGAACGAAAAACTGAAAGACCATAATTTCAATAAAATTGCCTTATTAGCACAGGTCAATTTGTGAAATTCGAAAGTCAAGCGTATTCCACCACAGCACCATATTTTAAAACATAATAAATCCTGTCTTGTGATTTTCAATGGGATTTGGCCAATTAAATCCTACTTTGTGGTCCATCAGTATAATTAAATGAAATTTTACAAACATTGGTGGTCTATGTACAGTCTCAATCTTCATACAAACTGGGTCAGGACAAACCTGGAATAGGTATAATAGATGCTCCACACAAACATTAAAAGATGCTCCAGCATATACTCATCCACTTTGGTTCCAACAGTTCCCATGAAAAGATAGCGGCCAAGTGTCTCATTCATGATTATATCCATTTGTAAGTTCATCCGATTCATGTTTATACATAAATATATATTTATATTATTATATAATGAAAACTCAAAATTTTAATAATACTCTTAAAAAGCTGCTCATTGATTTCATAATTACTGCAGATTAAAGTCCTCTTCAGTTTAGCGGCAGATGTTAGGTGAGATATAAAAATAATGGCTGAAAGCGTATGGATAACAACAATGTGTGATTTTTAATAGGTGACACGCAACATAATGACTAATATCATAATGTGAAGGCATCAAAATGTATCACAGTTTTCGTGGTCTGGAGCCGCTTAACTGAAGATTGTTTACACAATTGTTCAAAAATTATCTACTATAAATATATTTATATATAAATATTGATAAAGATGACAATTATTTATATGTGTATGTATTCATGTCATAAATTATAACCAAGTTCTGAACTGCCATTTCAAACCTGAGATCAACACTCCTATTTACTACCTGGTCAACAAACAATGAGACAAAATTCAACTGATGTACAATGTTATGTACATGACGCATTGCATAATCAACTATGGAAAACTGTGCACAGAAAGTTTTTTCTTATACTAAATATACATGTCCACCGTGATAAGATTAAGATATGCCTTTACAAATTTTACAGACATCTTGAGAGGAAATAACCTGCTGCAATATGGATACAAAATCACAATAAAATCTAATGACCTAGTATTATTTAAATGCCCACAACTCAAAGAACCACTAAACTCTTGACGCGTACCACCTTTTCTGTAACTGGACAAAATACAATTAGTAATTTCTAACTTTCTGGCAACATATCTTTAACTTAAAGATATAATTTTGCTTTAGTTTTTTTTTACCTCAGATCAATAGACAATGAAGTATGGTTGTAAAAGTACGTATGATACACCCCCACCTTAAAAAATGATATCTGTTTCAAGCACAGAGGCTTAATGCTTCAGAAAAAAATTTAACAGCCATACTTCAGAAAATTGAACTGGACAATGACAGGGAAAAAATATTTAAAGAGTACACTGAAGAAATAAAATAATGACTATCCTTAGCCCCAAGTTATTGCTGCAATTGGAGAAACGCCTTGATTTTTAATTATTAGTGTTGAAAAAAATGGCACTCATAGAAATAAATGCATTTCCTGGTAGTTCCTTGTACCCAGATTAGATGAGAACAAGCAGTCTGATTGAGATAAACTGATAATGTCCCACATGAAACTACCAAAGTGGTTACATTATGTGATCAGCAACTACTGGATTCATCATAAACTCAAGTTTCATCTGAAGAATTTAAGACTTTAAACAATATACTCAGCAGCATAATTTGCTTTAAAATTCACGGTACAAAAACTCATGGGCTGAAGGATAATGCAAATTAAAATTAGAAGTCAAAATGATATTGAGAGTATTACACTTAGAATATAAAGTTTATAAAGACTGAAGAAAACATTGAAAGTATATATTCAATTTCCACCTGCCTAGGTCTCTTGAAAAACAGATGTACAATTACTATTACTAAAATGGAAAGTAACTAATAAACACACACACAATACACAATTATAGATATTCAGCGATAACCACTATGCCATGGCTGGAATGTCATAAAAGCTGGGTTGGTGCAGACTAGCGCCATAGTTCATAGGCATGGAGTATGGGTTAAAAGCCACCTTTCCAAAGCCATCCATCACAGAGCCATGTGACATGCTGCCGTTCTCCATAGATGGGAACAGGGATCTGGGTCGAGAGTATGACGAAGAACGCTGAGTTGATGATATTGGAATGTGACCCTGACCAGCCAAGAAGTCGCTTTGAGGAGAAGAAGTCATGGAAGTATGGGACATCAAAGGCCGATTCTGAGATCCAGATGGCTGAAAGTGACGAGCGGAAGGAGACAGACCCGTGATCTGCTGTGAGGGGGTTTGAGAGCGATGGGGATAAGACACCTGGACGGGAGGGGAATATGGATTATACTCCATTGCAGCTGGTGGCAGTGGACTACTGGACTTAGCAGGGGTAAGGACTGGGGACCTGCTCATAGGTGGGCTAACAGACCCTGAGCGTTCAGAAGCCAACGACTCTGGGCTAGAGCTGCGAGAAGAGAATCCTTCATCAGATTCAGAATTGGATCTTTGGTTTGACATCTTGGATTTAAGGCTGGAGTTGTACACTTCCTCATCCACTACTTCAGACCCAATGCTACCATCTTCACCAATTCTGAAAGACACAACACCAGGATCAACCCAAATAGTCAATTCTGTATGAGATAAGCACTTAGGTATTCCAATTTTTGATCTTTTTAAACATTCCAGGATTGTTGGGTCGATGCTTTGAGTGTTGACTCTGATACACCGAAAGCCGCTGCCTCTTTCCGGATTATCTAGAAACCAGTTTTTTTCGTATCTTGCCATTAACAGTTCTGTAAGCACTGTTATGAAAGACGCTAGTTTACTTTCAGAAATAACTTTAGTTCCATTCTTTTTGGTTCCAAAAGCAATCCTGTGGAATGTCTCCACTGCCTTATCAATTTCCTTTCTCATCACGAATATAAATGAAGAAGATTGATGTGAATTCTTTCAAGATTATAATTTTCGCCGAAAGTTGAGCTTGGTACACAACCTGAGATGGAATTTAAAATAAAAATTATTTACAAATTGTATCACAGTGATACGCAGCAAGTATTATAGTCCATAAGCCAATTTTTTTTAAATTATTCTGTCTATAAGTATAAGTACTCAAATTACCGTTCAGTTCATAATAAATATTCTTAGGCCTTTGTAATTTCAGTGACACAACTATCTGCTCGGTGTACTAGGAAGGGAATTGCAACAATCTACTATAAATTCTTAAATTACCATGCCATATGGTGCTTCTAATAGCATATTAGTATTATTATTACTGATATCGGCTTAGGCTTAAACTTAAGCCAAGTTAAGATCAGGGCTTGGTGGGGTTACCAGTCCATTTCTTAAACTTTGTTTAAATTCACAAAATGAAACAAAAGAAAAAATACTTACGTAATTACTTCAAAATAAAAGTTTGTAGATGAAACTTTCGTTCCTAGAACATCAATTTCACACAAACAACCACTCTCACACACAAAATAAAAGTTTGGGGTTCGCTACGTTTTCATAATGACTTTCTCCCAGTAATGCGCAAATTGAGGCCGTGCAGAGCAGTTTTGTTGGGCTTAACCATGTTTTCGACCAATCAGATCACTCGACATAAAGAAGCGTATTTTTCGTCTTGTCCAATTGGTTCTATGCTAATCACGCTGTCCATGCGATAAACAAATGAAGCTGGTTAACCAACTTAACCAATTTATCAAGTTCTGTGCGCGTCACATGATGAAATATATGAATTTTAATACTGAAATAGTTTTATTAGTGGATTTTATTCAAACATTTACATAGGATTACGGTCGGCTCGAAACATATTTTTCCTTAACAGGACCTCAGTTATATTTAGATTTTCCATAAACGTCAGAGATCTTGACGTCACTTCAACGTAAATTGGGTCATTTTTTTACCCCCCCCCCTTTTTACTTTAATACAAACTTGTGTATTCCAAAGGCGGTGTGGGTGCAATGTTGCACTTCGAAAAAGAACCGAATTGTGGATCCAAATCGCACACATTGACAACATAATTAAAAACTTCACTTACAACTTCAGCAGTTCATATGTTTATTTAGTATTAATTTTTTATTTATGAAAATGAAGCATGGATAAGCGTAGGACGCAATAATCTTCTGTGTAGAAGGAACGTCTGTAACAGATAAGATAAGATAAGAAGCAGACCTATCACTCGGACTGAATTTCAGATATACTAATTTATACTATTCCACATAGAAATATAATCCTTTTGTGTGTGTGTGTGCATTTTGTGGGTGTCGTTAATCGATGTTTAATTAGCTTTATTTAATATATTGACAAAAAGCACTGGAATTAAGAAAACACCGGTGTTTATTTTTTATGTACCGTTCAAATTGGATTTTGAACAATGGGTATTTAGCAAAAAGTGTGTTCGTGCGGATTCCGTCTGGCACTTTTTTTAAACCCACATTAGGCCTATAGGGGTGGCATGGTCTATATTTATGATCTAAATGAAAAGTTTGCCAAAGATTGCACACAATATTTCGCCGCCCAGGACGACACTAATTCTTTTACGTTTACGTTGCGGCTGGGGAAGAGGGGAAAAAAACACACAATATTTTCGGCTCCTTATCCCAATTAATTTCGCCACGTTGTAGCTGGTCATTGCTAACCACACTCCAATTAAGAGATCATACCAAACTGATGACCCAAACTTACATATTCCTCGCGAGGAACTTGTCTGATACCAGAGGTCAAACTCAAACGAACTTTTGTTCCTTACAACTTGCAGTTGTCGTTTACATTTCTTATTGATTTTAGTAGCCTCCTAATTTTTCCCATGCCGTCTATATATTTCACCATATTTCTGTCTCACGTCTTCCTGTAGGATTCACTACACCTAACGCAGATGGTGGGTATAACTTGCATCTGCTAAAAGCGTCCACTAAAAGTTACATAGAAAAGGCTACGGCGTAATCTGTGGTCCTACGTTCAGAGTCAGTTCTATCAAGTTCACTTTCCTAGCTAAGGCGCACCAGGAATAACATTATCTTAAAAAAACTGTCAGGCATTTTTTTAAAACTGGAATAAATTTATTGGTTTTCTTTTGAGAAATTTGTTTGTTTAATTTTTTTTAAAAAAATTAGTCTTTGCTAAGGTAATACTATATTAATTTTTTTTTAATATATAAAAAAAAATACACCAACGAATTGCAAATTGCGAATTGCCTACTGCAATACACATACATAACCACTAGTATTTAACAAGGGTTTATTTATTTGTAATGATGAAGGCATTAGCCGGAGCCGGAACCTTTACATATGTATTTGCCCATTAATAAAGTTTTTATTTATTGTTTTCTTATTCCGGATGCAAGAAAAAAAACCACATACAAATTCTCGTTCTTTCCGTCCGGAATTCGGACCTGGAATGGGTTGCATGAGGAAACCAGAAAAAATAAAACTCTATCAATATTTTAAAATCTGATAAAAATTCAAGACTAGATATAAACCATGGATACTCGTAGGATTCAATAACAGATAAGATAAGATAATCACACAATTCTTTTGTGTATCTTGCAATTTATTAGAAAGCTTTATCGCAGTTCAAGTCTGTATAACATTTTCTAATTACTATTTCATGTGGCAGTTTTGGAAACCCTCAAGCATTGAGTTATTTCAGTGTTTTCACTGAATTTATAAAGATGATCAGTTTGAATTTAAAAAAAATAACAACTGGTTTTCAAAGGTTTTCATTAACATTTTAAAATAATAACAAAATTAAAGAGTTGTAGATGTGACAAAATTTACGCCACCTTCCCCCAAACCGCAGTTTCACTGACTTGTGTATAAGATCTTAAGTTATCTACTACATACGCTCCTTCTATACAGAAGATTATTGTGTCCGACACTTATCAGTGGCTTATGTCTAGTCTTGCATAAAAAAAAGAGTTCCAGATTTCTAGGAATAAATGTATATAGAACTTTTGTAGTAAATTAAATGTGACATTTTGGTGTTATACTGTTGGTCACCGTAGCCTTGGACACCATGCAGACAGACATTGTAACGGATGAAAAGGGGAAGAGGAGGGGGGGGGCCTAGGACCATCTTCTTGTATTTCTAGTAGCGGAGCTCCAGATATTTGATGGCACGAAATTGTTAATGGACAATATTAATATTAATGTTGTACGCCAACCCAGAGGCGCGGGGCCCGAGATCTAACGTTAATGATGTAAAATATATAAACACTTTATAATAGTATGCTGTGTGTGTGTGTGGTTTTTTTTTATAAACAAAATCAGAAATAGACCGAGAAAAGGTTTTAAAAAGTAAACAAAAGAAAAATTCTCTAGCTACTTACAAAGATTAACGCAGATCTTAATGTAATGTGTGTTTTTATTAACCTAAAATGATGTTTAAAATTCGCACGACATATTTATGTAGATTTCAATGTTCGTCGTAATGTTGACAAATTGTCGCATGTAGTGGAAACGCGCACCGTCATTTAAAGGTAGATAACTCGGAAAATACCAAAATGAGTTTACTTGCTACAGTTATCTATGTTACAATTTAAAATAAAAGGCAAGTGGGCTAAAAAGGCTAAGTATTTTATAATCAGATTTGAATATATTCCGAAAATCAAGTATGTGTGAAAAAGAGAATACATTATTTCAAAATAATATAAATATTATCCAAATACAAAATATATATGAGCGTACAAAAACTTTCTTAAAGAAAAATTTTCATTCTGTTTTAATGAACATAAAATGAATTCAAAATAATACCAATTATAACACTTGCAACCAGTTTAAATAATGAAAAGTAATGGAACACATTTTGACTCAAAAGAGATTCAAGTTTATTTTACCATTTTTTTTTCTAAGGAAAAAATTATCTAAAGACGTGCATGGATCCAATAAGATAATGGCTGCCATTGAATACAGTGCTAGATTAATAATCGTAGATGAAACTTGCTTGTCCGCAATGACGTTAATAGGCTTTATTCTTCCAGATCCTCCATGGCTGCTGACTAAATTATACAACATGACAGCTGTGTGAATCGTGACTTGTGACTCTATTATAACCATCTCTACCAAGACATTTGATTAAACTATATGGTATTCGAGTCAATTACACCAGACCCACAAATTAAGACATTTGACTAAATCTATCATTCTCACTACAATTGCTTGAATTTTTAAAAATAATCTTTAATTAAAAACTGATGTGAGCACAGTAGTAGGGGACGTAACTCACCCCCCCCCCTTTTTTTTTGTCAAGCCTTCTTCTCACTAACACTCGTTCCATGGTCGTTGTTGCACTGGCAGGGGGAGGTACCCCTTGACTTCCGGCCGGCCTGCAAGCCATCAGGCAAGTTCGTGGACGACGGGTCGCGGTTGGGGGAGCTACAGCTTCTGCAGCTCCTGTCTTCGTGCGAGCACGTGCGCGACTCTGGATTGTGCTGCTGCAACGATCGCTTCAGCAGCCTCATCTCGCCCGCCCTGTCGATGATGCCGTCAAAACAGATGGGGCCGACGTCCTCCTTGCTCAGGGGCGGCGACACCTTCTTCACCCGGTCGTATATGCCAACGGCCTTCCAGAGCTTCTCGTCTCTGGTCCTCAGGAAGGGGTTGTACCTCTGCTCCTCACCTGGTTCATGTCGTAGGGGTAGATAAGTCAATAGAGGGTGTGTAAGGGGTAGATAAGTCAATAGAGGGTGTGTAAGGGGTAGATAAGTCAATAGAGGGTGTGTATGGGGTAGATAAGTCAATAGAGGGTGTGTAAGGGGGAGATAAGTCAATAGAGGGTGTGTAAGGGGTAGATAAGTCAATAGAGGGTGTGTAAGGGGTAGATAAGTCAATAGAGGGTGTGTAAGGGGTAGATAAGTCAATAGAGGGTGTGTAAGGGGTAGATATGTCAATAGAGGGTTTGGTGTGTTAGGGGTGGATTGGTCTTTAGAGGGGGTGGTTTTTTTGTGTTAGGGGTAGATGGATATATGGGTATTTAGAAGGGGTATTTAGCGTTTTAGGGTATATGGATAGATGGGTATTTAGAAGGGGTATTTAGCGTTTCAGGGTATATGGATAGATGGGTAATTAGAAGGGCTATTTAGTGTTTTAGGGTATATGGATAGATGGGCATTTAGAAGGAGTATTTAGCGTTTTAGGGCAGTGCCTCTCAAAGTGGTGGTCCGTGGACCGGTGCCGGTCCGTGGGCCATTCGCTGCCGGTCCGCAAAAGTTATCAAAAAGGACAGAAAAATATAATTATAATCTTTATTTGCAATAATTAATTACTAACCCTATAGCATGTGTCAGTTTTTCGTTAATAAGCAAATAAAATGAACCGTATTAAATAAAATAAACACTTCGCGACCACGTCAGTACTGTGAAAATAGTTCCTGGTCCCTGGTGCAATGGAAAAATTCCTGCCGGTCCGCCATCCTTACAAGTTTGAGAAGCACTGTTTTAGGGTATTATGGATAGATGGGTATTTAGAAGGGGTATTTAGTGTTTAAAGGTAGATGGATAGATGGGTATTTAGAAGGGGTATTTAGTGTTTAAAGGTTGATGGATAGATGGGTATTTAAAGGGGTATTTAGTGTTTAAAGGTAGATGGATAGATGGGTATTTAGAAGGGGTATTTAGTGTTTAAAGGTAGATTGATAGATGGGTATTTAGAAGGGGTATTTAGTGTTTAAAGGTAGATTGATAGATGGGTATTTAGAAGGGGTATTTAGTGTTTAAAGGTTGATGGATAGATGGGTATTTAAAGGGGTATTTAGTGTTTAAAGGTAGGTGGATAGATGGGTATTTAGAAGGGGTATTTAGTGTTTAAAGGTAGATTGATAGATGGGTATTTAGAAGGGGTATTTAGTGTTTAAAGGTAGATTGATAGATGGGTATTTAGAAGGGGTATTTAGTGTTTAAAGGTAGATGGATAGATGGGTATTTAGAGGTAATGTTTGATGCCCAAGAGCTCAGGATAAACATATTTTAACAGAAAATATTAATATATCTAAACTATTTTAATTTTTATCATGCTTTAAATATTAGATAGACGAGTGGTGTGATAACAATTTCTATTTATCCCTTTCATCACATAGAGACATAGACAAATGCTCTGATTGGGTCGTAATTGAAATTGAAGCAGTTAATTCAAACCCAACATCAGCAAAGAGCCTTTAACAGCTATTTCACTGTCCGTGTCGGAAGTGATACGTACAACAGCAGCAATTATACAAGTTTAAAAAATAATAATAATTTTATTCGTGATATCTAGAGTTCCTGTGTTTGTGGTCTTTTCCCGAAGGTACACCGTCAATATTGAAAGGGTCAACACAAAATTTTATGTATACAGGCTATGCTGAAAGCCTATGCTAGTCAAGGCTGTTGTCAGCTTCTGTAGGACTCACCAATGCTTCCTCATTCACCTTACTTACACCAATGATATCACTTACGCTTACCACCGTCGTCTACTGGACAACTCACCAATGCTACTTCATTCAACTTAGTTACCGACACCACCGACATCACTCACGCTTACCCCCCCCCTCCCGACGGCTAGTGAACGACAACTCACCGATGGTCGACGGACAGGTGCACAGCATCATGTCGCGGCGACTGGCCGCCCAGACGAGTTTGAGGATGGCGCTGATGTTGTCGGGCTCGATGAAGGCCGCCAGCTCCAGGTTCTCCAGGCCCATCTCATGGCCGGGCCACACGAGGGTCTCCGGGGGCAGCTGGTTCAATATATCAAGGGAGGCAAGCATCTGTTTGACAGACCCTGTGGAGGTTTGGGAATTTCAAGGGGAAACAATCATGTAACACAGGCCGCAAAAGGGGGGGGGTGGGCAGGTATCCCAGGAACTAATCATCGAGTGGACCCTATTACGCAAGAAAACTCAGTCACGTGATGAATATCTCAGAAGTTTGTCAAAGCAATGTGAGGCAGTCGCTTGTTTGAACTACATGTAGAGGTGCGATATTAATTTTGGAACAGGAAAAGCCTGACTAACTTTTATAGAACTGGTCTTATAATGGGAGGCATCATGATGTGTTTTGTGTTACATAAGGACTAGTTCCCATAGTGTCCACCCCTTTTATTTCCTCTACTTAATTACTTTTCCATTTAAGATTGGTTAACATAATGTACGCCTAATTTAGATTAGGGCAGGTACTTATTAAAAAAAAATTATTCGATTAATCGGGAAAAAATTAATAGATTAATCAATTAATTTCGGTTAATTATATTTTATAACGCATATATAGATTCCATAAAGGTGCGATTCCTTATTTCGCGAAATCGGTTAAGTCGCGGTAATTCTATGGCTCCCAAATTTTGTGACGTAACACAGCAAATTCGTTCTGCTATGCAAGAAATAAGGAAGGAAAGCCTTTTACTTTTTGTTTACGTATGCTGCCGTATGCATGTCTAAATAAATAAAAATAACACGAAGTAAAAGTATATAAGTAGCCAAAAATATAAAATATTAATAAATTCGAAGAAGAAAAAATTCGAAATAATTTTTTTAAATATTTTAATCGATTAAAATTTTTAACGATTAATCGATTAATAAATAGTTAATTTCCGCGGCCCTAATTTAAATACCTTTGTTTATTTAGTTGTAATAGTGAGCACATTTTTCTAGACGCCTACTCGTGTATTTTTATAAAGCTTTAAATATATTTGTTTAATCACACAAATCGTTTGTTTTTCTTATATTTTTTGAATGATCATATCGAGGAACTAATAGTAAAAGCCTATCACACATTGTCGAGATGTGAGCTCATCAGCACCAAATTGAAAAAGAGCACGAAAACAAACCTCTCCAATTAATAAAACATTTTAACGTTAATATACCGTGTGGTACGTTAGGGCCATTTTGTCACAGTGGTTAAATTCAAACCCTTTAACTTTAAACCGAGGAGTAGTAAAGAGCCTAACCTTCGAATACAGCGCCGCAGCCAGTTAGCATAAGATGGTCACCCGTGAAGACGCTGTCGGGTGTCTCACTTCCAAAGGCTCCCCCGTGGAGTCGCCACACGGTGTGACCCTTCGTGTGACCCGGGGTCCACATAGCAGTGAATACCAGACGGCCGAATCTGGACGGACATGAGAACAGACCGTAACTTGGACATGTCGTTTTTGACGGAAGTGGTCAAACTTTAGAACAAACCATGGATATTGTTGGGGAGGGGGGAGGGCAAGTGCAAGCACATGGACAGGAGGAATGGGAAATAGGAATGGGCAGTAGGAATGGGCAGGAGGAATGGAAAGTAGGAGTGGGCGGTAAGAATGGGCAGTAGGAATGGGCAGTAGGAATGGGCAGTAGGAATGGGCAGTAGGAATGGGCAGTAGGAATAGGCAGTAGGAATGTGCAGGAGGGATGGGTAGGGGGAACGGTTAGAAACATAACATGAGAACAGATCCTAACTGCAAACTGTCATTTGTTTTTTTAAATAATAATACTTTTAAAAACAACAACATCGAACTACCATAATAACATAGCACTTAAAACATAATATTTGCTGTTTGTACATCATGCATTATTCCTTGGGGGTTAGGATCCGTTTTTTTACTTAATCTTCTTAGTTTTGATGGCTAAGCTCAATGTTTGGATCGTGATGGCTCAGTTAGTTCTTAGGCGTCTTAAAGGGAGACAATCTTCATTTGTTTGCTGGAGGGGAGATGTCTCACAATCAGTGAATACAGTGGTACCTCGAGATACGAATGCTTCAAGATATGAACAATCCAAGATGCGAAAGGCAAATCAAAGAATTTTTTTGTTCCAAGATACGAAAAAAAAATCTACAACCTTAACACTAACGCGTGACAAAAGCCGTTTTTTAACCCAGTTTTTTAGATTGTGACAAAAATATTTTTTAAAAAACTAAGTAAGACCTACTCGACCTTATCGTTGTCATTGACCACGTGTGTGCTATCTGGCACGTGATCCAACGCCCCGCCGTAGACCCGGAGTTTGGGGAACGTCTTCCGCATGGTTCTGTTCCCGCCACTGTGGTCCCAGTGCTTGTGCGTGGTTAGAATGGCGAGTGGCTCCTCGGATATTTTCTTAATCTGTAATCCGTAATTAGTGGTAGTTAATATGATGAATTATACTATGTTACCAAAGAAATTACAATCAAGTAGGGCTGCAGAAATAAACGATTAATTTCTCGATTAATCGTTGAAAACGTTAATCGATTAAAATTATTTAATGGATAATAATTCGATATAATAATAATAATAACCCCCTTTCCAGTCCATGACGGACTATGGGGCAAGTGAAGTAGCGTTTACAAAATTTATTTAGCCACCACTAACGAGCAAGGGATTGTATGGCTAGCACAATGCCCCGGGGGCCTTGCCAGCACCGAGAATAGAACCCGTGAATTTAATAAAATATTTCTATTTTTTTTGGTTTCAATTTATTGATAAATAATTAATAATCATTTTTTTACCTACAAACTTTTCACGCGTATAATTAATTTATTTAGACGTGCAGACGTAAACAAACATGGCGAAAAATGACAGGGGAAATAACTCATTAAAACAAAAAATGTCAATTACCTGTTTTTCGTATTTCCTTTGAGGTTCGAAGTTTATCTATATATTATGTGTTAAAATTAATCGTTAATTAATAGATTTTTTAATAAAAATAATCGCAACAAATTTTTTATTCAGTACCAGCCCTACAAGCAAGGCTTGCCTTGTACTTGTAGGAGTGACTGGCCAAAAGACTTTCAGACTGCAAGTGCAACGCAAAATAAAATCCACTCTAAATCAGATAGGAAGTTGGAGCTCTTCAAGTAGAGTTCCAAAACCTCAACAATCCCAGGTGGAGCTTACGAGATATTTTAAACAAGTTATATATAGATATATAATTAAAAATAAATATATTTTTTCTCAATCATTCATGTTAACGAAAATTAAACAAAAGTTAAAGAAACGCCACCATCCAACACGACGGGTCGTAAAGATCGCCTCATCTCAATGGCCGTATTTTAGTTGAATTTTGTCAGTGATCCTTTAAAATAAAATTTGAGCGAGCCTACCAGAGTCAAATAACAGGAAAATACAGAATCTTACATTTTGGCGTCACACCTTGTATTACTTGTAATGGTGACATTCGATGCGGTCCCCCCGCACCCCCTAGTGACGTCACTGTTTCTTTCCTTTTCAAACGTGGATAAATTTCACATCTTGAGACTTAGGTTCCGCCATAAACTTCCACCCCCCCCCACTTCTTCCACTGGAGAGCTCAACTCCTAGACTTCCCTCTCTCCCACTGTGTCACGTGTGAATCACGAGTTTGATGACAGAGAGGTCACGTGAGTGAAAGCGCGGGAGAATGTTCTAGAGTGTTTCAAGATGGCTGGACTGGTGTGATTATGTTTCCACGAAGTGTACCTCAATATGATATTTGTGTATGTATTGTGCATATTAATGTTATTTTGTTGACAATAATACTGCAAGGATTTATTGCACGAAGTTTGTGTTATGTGAGAACGCCTTATACAACACATATAAAAGCAAACCAGTTACATTGGTGTCAGATACACACTGGAACATTCAACACCTAGACTCCCCTCTCTTCCACAGGAGCATTCAACTCCTAGACTCCCCTCTTTTCCACTGGAGCACTCAACTCCTAGACGCCCCCCTCTTCCACTGGAGCGCTCAACTCTAGACTCTCCCATATACTACTCGAGTGTTCAACTCATAGACTCCCCCCTATTTCACTGGAGCACTCAACTCCTAGACTCCCCCCTCTTTCACTGGAGCACTCAACTCCTAGACTCCCCCCTCTTCCACTAGAGCGTTCAATTCCTAGACTCCCCTTTGAAGCCCCCTCCTACCAGTGTGGCGTCTCCCACGTCGACCAAGACGAAATCATTGCTGGCCAGGTCCGCCACCATATATGCGTAGTTGTTAGCAAGGACTGGGATGGGCAGGATGAGAAGTTCATTGAAGCTGTGGTCACGGGAGACGGAGAGAAAAACGAAATTTAAGTTCATAATTAAACTAGTTATGTGAGATTGTATAACTCAATGCTTCTCAAAGTGGTGGTCCGTGGACCAATGCGGTCCGTGGGCCATTCGCTGCCGGTCCGGAAAAGTTATGAAAATGGACAGAAAAATATAATTATAATCTTTATTTGCAACAATTAATTACTAACCCTATAGAATGTGTCAATTTTTCGTTTCAATAAGCAAATAAAATGAACCATATTAAATAAAATAAACACTTCGCTACCACGCAAGTACTGTGAAAATAGTTCCTGGTCCCTGGTGCAATGGAAAAATTCCTGCCGGTCCGCCATCCTTAGAAGTTTGAGAAGCACCGGTATAAATAAATAAATAGATGCCTAATATATTTGGGTTTATTTTCAAATCTGCAAGAAAGTCACAGCATATGGCAAGATGGGTTAGAGAAGTTTGACGAGTTACCCACCCCTTAAACATTTTTATAAATTAAATATATATATAAAAAATATATATATATATTTCAACCCCTTGAATGGCAAGAAATGTAAAAGCTATGACGTAGCTGAAAAGCATTACATCACGTTTGATATGAGGTCACTCGTAACAATAATAATAATAATAAATTGATTATTTATATAGCGTTGTATCCCAGTAAGGAACTGGGCTCACAGCGCTTTACATGAAAGAAATAACATACTTATAAGTATTAAATTAACATTCATATCACAACAAACACACACAATTACAATACATTATACATAAGCTACGTTAATCATTTACAAGAAATGTTGTTTCATCAATTTTAAAAATAAATTTTGAAAAGATGTGTCTTAAGTGCAGTCTTGAAGGACTTGGTTGTTTGAATACCACGTATGTGTAATGGTAGAGAATTCCATTGTTTGGCTGCACAAAAAGAGAACGACCTTTCACCAAACGTTTTGGTGCGTGTCGTAGGAACAGAGAGAACGCGTGTGTCTGCAGAAGATCTTAGCTTGCGAGTGGGTGAGTAGACCGACAAAAGTTCAGTAAGATACGATGGGCTTGAGTCCGAAAAGAAATTGTGACAGAGAACGGCCAGTTTGTAATCAATACGGGCTTGTATAGGCAGCCAATGAAGTGAGCGAAGAAGTGGAGTAACATGGTCATGTTTTTTTGCATTGAGCACCAGTCTGGCAGCTGAATTTTGAACTTTCTGTAGTCTTTCAATGCATTGTTTTGGCACACCTGACAGAAGAGAATTGCAGTAATCCATACGAGCCAGTACAAGAGCACAGACTAGTGTTTTTGTGGCACTAACTGTTAAGTAATGACGGATTGAGCTGATCTGACGAATGGCAGTGTAGGCAGAGCGACAGATGTGATTGATGAAGTTGTTAATAGACATGTTGTCAGAAATAATGTAGCCAAGATTCCTAGTCGATGTTGTGAACAGAATATCCGAACTGGCTACGTGAATTGACTTCGGAAGAGACAAAGTACTGCGTGATTTATTGTTGCAAAATAGAAGTGCTTCAGTCAATCCTTAGGACCCAACTCTGTATTACTGTTATAGACAGTGACGGGGGATGGGGCGTGGATAGGAGGGTATATCTCCTCTATCTGAAAGGAAAGAAAGATTCACCCAACTGCTGGGTTTGTTGCTGCTTGTGGTGGAAGGGGGCGTTTGAATTCTCAGTCTGGCTCAAGGAGGTTTTTTTATCAAACCTCCTTGGTCTGGCTATACCATAATGCCACGGTGGTGCTAACCTTCGCAGCGCTATATGTCTATGTTAAATTCACGATGTACGTCTTATGAGCACTTGCATAGAGATGGAGCCAGACAATCATAGGGTTAGAGGAGGGTGGGGAAATCCAATCCAACCGCGGGGTTTAGTAATGTTTGGGGTTGTCATGCTTTTCTCCCCGAAAACCCCTTGGAAGATTTATACCAGTAACCCCCATTATAAAACAGAACTAAAATTCCACCCTCTCCATCCGCGCTTACTTCCTACGCCACTGAAGTAGCAAGAGTAGGAGAATTTTAATTCTGATACGGAAATACAACAAAAATATAATCTGTCACAACAATCAGATACGACACAGGGATAAAAAAAAACAATTTTCTTGTTGCATTCTTAAGAACACATCGTTCTTCCGATCTGGGGTTGCCTGGCTGAACAAGCAAAGGAAAACCACCACACTATCAACATTCAAAACTCTTTGACAAAAATGCAAGATAATTGACATAAACTATGGATAAGTGTAGGACGCAATAATTTTCTGTAATAGTAGGAGAGCCTGTAGTAAGATAAGATAAGATTTTGCAAAGGTCAAAGTAATATTATGGCGAATAGTGCTCACATGAATGGCGTCAGTTTCGAGTGGACGGCGTTTTCGCCAAACTGCTTTTGGAACGTGTCAATGAGTTTGTTGTGGATGCACCGCCCGATGCAAGTGTTGGCGTACAACGTGTACCCACACCGGAAGACACAGTTACCCATGGCGATTCAGATTGTGGGGGGAGGCACAGCCCGACTCCTGCACCACGCCCAAAAGGCTACACCATGGCGGAAATTACATCGCGGGAGGGTTTCGTATGTTAAAATTGTAGTCACCGCTCCCGTTACTCCATAATGTCACTGCAAACCAAATGTGAGTAGTAATTTTTTTTGACATCAGGCAGAGAATTCATCCTGGAAAATTTCTATAACATCAATGTATAATCCTATCATATTGTTTTGAGATATAGCCTACGTTTGTGTCGCGATTTTTACCACATGTCCAAAGCCTCTACCATCTTGATGGCGCTATGTTCAATTTTGAAAAGGTAATTTTATAATTATAATTTCTTGCGCAAAAGATGTGCTGTTTATTATAAAAAAAATTAGTGCGAACTCCTTTTGCACAGGAAAACGTGCAAAAATAAAATCAGGGTTTGACAAAGCCAGGGGCGTACATAGAAGTTGGCAGGGGGTAGACTGGACGTACCGGGTGATACCATCACAAGGAGTGTCACCAAAATATCAAATTCTGTTGGTTCCCGTCATAGGCGTCATTAAGGTTGGTGTCACCCGGGGCGGTAGCTCATAGTGTCACCCCCTCACGACTTTACCCTAACTTCCCCTAGTCTTCCAGTACCAAATAATGGGAACATAATTTTACATTTTGTGCCACCCCTTATGATGATGTCACCTGGTGAGGCCCGCACCCTCGAATTCCCCTAGTGACGTCACCATTTTGTAATTTGACTTCTTTAAATTGTTGTCTTATTGTAACTTATTAATAAATTTCGTGACGGTGACCCGTAAAATAGCACACAACAAAAGAGCGCAGATGAAGATTGGAGGCGATTATTCTAATATATGGTAATGTTTCAAGATCGACTACCAACTAGGCATAGCACGCTGAAAGCGCTCTTTGATGACATGTAACAACAATTATAAGAAGGAAAATGTTTCCAACATGTCAGACAAGCTTTGAACTAAAAAAAAAGTTTATTAATCAATTGAATGATATTTATTTTTTAATTTTAAGTCTTGCCCATCAAACTTTAAGAACATTTATTAATTGCTTTTAAAAATTCCTCCAACTTTTGAACATGTCCATAATTGAATTGTAATTTGGCTTACTTTTATACCTTTCATATAGGGCTGTTAACGATTAATTTAAATTTAATCGTTAAATTTTGAAAAATTAACGATTAATTAATCGTTAATTTCGATTAAAGCCAAAGATTGAAATTTATGGTGTCATAAGTAACATTTATTAAACGTACTTGTCGAAAATCGAAATAACACTGGAATGTAATCTTTATGTAACGTCTTTTAACCAACAACGCAAACAGACAAGTGTATTGACATTATTTGGTTCAAGGGATTAGCGGGTCTTATTGACGATATAACCAGCCGAGCTGAACAATCGTTCACATAGCTTTAGATTGCCTCAGCTGAAGTTTTTGATACTGTAGTGGATGTTTGGTTTGCAGGTAATATGTAAGCAAAGTGTTGTTGTTGTTCGTCCGTCGTGATCGACGATGACCACTCTCATCATATTTGCTGGGCCGCCACATGTGTTCTCTGGTGGCTTATTAACCCTATTTTTGCACGAAAGAGGCGTCCGCATGTCGGACAAGAGATAGAAGCGGTCCCTTCAGGTGGGTTTTGGTTACGTTCCTTTCTGGCTTGGCGTTTTAACTTGGCAGCCTGTTGTCTATTAGCTTCACAGACAGCTGCGCCATTCCATATCGTAGAGCGCCAGTGGGCTCGGTTACTGGCTGCTGCTTCCCAGGAGTCATGTCCGATGTCGAAGGCCTTCAGAGCAGTTTTAAGTGCGTCTTTGTAGCGCTTACGTGGACCTCCGCGTGCTCTATGCCCTTCGGTAAGTTCACCATAGAAGAGCCTCTTGGGTAGGCGATGGTCGGGCATGCGCACTAGATGCCCCGCCCACCGTAGTTGGATTTGCATGAGGATAGTGTGGATGCTGCGAAGTGTTAGAACCATGGTATATAGCAATATTCCCTTTAAGCAGCGTAGCTGCGCAGATATTTGACCGACACCACGCAGGAGTTAAGAATCACCGCGCAGCAAATTTGGTAAACTATTGCACAAAAAATAGATGTTGTGAAACTTTGCACACGAGTTTTTTTTAAACTTTGCACACAGACCAACGAAGCTTAGACTTAGAGGGAACATTGCATGGTAGGCAAACGATTTCTCTCAATGGACCTTTATCAACATTTTGAACATTCACGTCAGTCAATAGTTTAAAACCAAAATGTTCGTGTAATCGTCCGGAAATTAGTATATATTTATCGGCCGAAATATTTTACTTTTTGACTTCCAGTACATTTATAAGTGGTAGGTCGAATATCGTTAAAAATATTTGAATCGTTAAAAAAAATTAACGATTAATCGAGGAATTAATCGTTAATTTCCGCAGCCCTAGTTTCAAAATTAAAGTCAATCATAATTAAAGAATTATTTAAGCCGGAAAAGGCATAACGTGGCATTTTGACTTAAAAAAAATTCTAGTAAATTCTCACTATCGTTCCCTCTTTTAAAAAAAAATTAAATAAATATTCTATTTATAAGTTTACGCGTTTAACGTATTTCATTGTATTTCGTTCATTTTTTCTAATTGGAAAAAAAATTGTCGTCTCTTTTTTTAAACATAAAATCGTACAGAGTAACATTTTAGATTTTGGTGTCACTGATGGTGTCACCCGGGGCGGCCCGCCCCCACCGCACCCCCCTAGTGACGCCACTGGTTCCCGTTAATTGGACCTTGCAGATTTAGAGGAGGCCTATGGGGTAAATTGTGAATGGGCGACAGCATGAGTTACCGCACTAGGAGACACCAACCCTAGTGACGCCTCTGATTAGGCTAACAGTGTTGGACCTAGTGTGCCGCGAGAAAATTTCATCATTTGTAAACTCTAATCATTTTAGCCCAACTCCTAAAAAGCGCCCGCCCACGTTTTTAGTCATTCTTTTTTTTGCTTGCTAGCATAAATATTGATAGACTTAGTTTAAACTGAGCACCCTAGTCTTATAGTCATGGCGAACAACGAGATAATCGATTTCACCTACGATTTAACGTTCCTGTCTCATTTTAAACTTTTACATTTTCATAAATTTGGAACTAAATGTCTCTTCTGACTGTAAATTTCAAATTTATTTTCTATTTTTTAGTGCATTTCTAATATAAGACTAGTTTTTAAAACGTGTTTTTTATATATATTTTTTATTATGGTGGCTTTAACGTGGGCTCGATCCCACGCCACTCTTCGCTATCGAGCCGCTAATTCTTAGGAGTATTCAATAATTATTGACTATGAGAAGGCTTTCGATAGTGTTGACAGGCCAACAAATCGCTAAGACACTATCGGATACCACAGAAATTGACAGACATAATTAAGGCTTCTTACGAAGGACTTACACGTATAATTGTTCATGTCCTACAAACAACAGCAGCTTTTGGAGTACAGACCGGAGTCTGCTTTCGCCTTTGGGGCCGTCCATAAAGTACGTCACGCTATTTTGAACCATTTTTACCCCCCCCCCTTAAAGTACGTCACACTTTCGAACAAAAATTGTTTTTATTAAAAAAAATAATTAAAATTTAATATAAAACACCGTGACGTCACACATCTGCCGGACCCGCCCTCCCCCTGTCACACTTTTTTACACCCCCTCCCCCCTCTGGAGCGTGACGTACTTTCTTATTCCAGCTATTATTGACTGGAAAATGAAAATGTCTACAGAGCAGAAGAGAAATGGTATCCAGTGGACACTATGTAAACAACTTGATGACCTGGATTTGACGGATGATCTGGCATTAGTATCACACACACACAGCAACAGATGCAAGAGAAAACTATGTAGCACAGTTCTCTGCTTGCGTTGGCCTGAACATCCATGGAGGAAAAAGCAAAGTCCTTAAAATTAATACATCAAGCAACACCTCAATAACACTGGAAGGAACAAATCTTGAGGAGGTGGATAGCTTTACATACCTTGGTAGCATCATTGACATACAAGGAGGGACAGACGCCGGCAAACCAAGAGCAGCATTTAAACAGCTTTAAAAATAAGTCTTGAGCTGCAACAACTTGACCCTCCAGACCGAGGTCAGGATATTCAACACCAAAGAGAAGCCTGTCTCGTTATATGGAGCAGAGACATGGCGTCAACAGCAGCCGGTTAAAAAAAACTTCTAAACAACGTCAACAGCAGCCGGTTCAAAAAAAACTTCTAAACAACGTCAACAGCAGCCGGTTCAAAAAAGCTTCTAACATTTATAAACACATGTCTCGGAACAATTCTCCGAATCCGCTGGCCCAAAGTCATCACCAACAAGGACATCTGGCAACGCACACAACAAGAGGCAGTGGAAGAGGTAATATGTGTGTGCAGATGGAGATGGATTGGCCACAACCTCAGAAGGCCTACATCCAGCATTGTGAGACAAGCCCTCACTTGGAACACTCAAGTCAAGAAAAGAAGAGGCAAACAATTAAATTAGAATTATAAAAAAAAATGACAGGGGAATTAACAAATGTCAGTAAAATTATACACCAGTAATAAAGGAACTACACAGTTTACATTGATGCCATTAGTCCAAATCCTGCAGAAAACTAATGGAGGAAACAAAGAGAATAGATCATGAAATTAAATGAATGTTGATTCGAATTGATCTAATCTAATGAGCTATGTCATTGTTAAGATTTTACACACTGTCCCTCTCATTGCAGTTAGATCTCATAGTGTATTTCATTTAAAAAGTGACCATTATTGTGAAGAGTCTATACCTCAAAATTAGCTCAAGATAAAACCCGAACAGGTCAAATTAGTGTAATTTTATGTTTGAAATGAATGACAAGTTATTTTATTATAATTTAATACTTAAACAAAGTTGCTTAGCGTTTAACGCAATCAGTGAAGCAAATTAAACAAACTTTGAAGTATATTTATTTTACCAAACTATGATAGTTCTTGTATAACATAATTATACTTAAATTAGTTACGTGATAAATATCAATGGTTTTGCGCTACTTTGTACATGTATATTTAACATATTAATATTCAAATAATTAGAAATAAATAATTATTTAATTAAATATGCTTTTCAATGATTTATGAGTTTGATGGAGGGAAACATTCATTGCCAAGTCCCTGGCAAAATGGTGTCAGTTTAACATTGCATAATATCGGCTAACTATCTTAGTCAATGAGAAGTGCAGAAAGTTTTGTTTCAGGGATGGTCAGCTTGTGTGTGCATTTTTTGAAATTAATGAATTGTTTCTCAATGAAAATGTAGGATAACATTAACATTGAAATGCCTCATTATTTTAGAATTATTTCAATGAAATAAATTCTGTATCAGAAAATCTTTGGTTTTAATTTATTTTAATTTTATACTTTTAATACAAGTAATTTGTAGACTATTTTTTTAATAGAAATTAAGTGTCATGAATTGCGTTAGCAAAAAGTTGTCTTGTGGTC
This sequence comes from Ampullaceana balthica, assembly GCA_944989445.1. Lineage (NCBI taxonomy): Eukaryota > Metazoa > Mollusca > Gastropoda > Lymnaeidae > Ampullaceana > Ampullaceana balthica. The sequence goes on along the minus strand of CALYLW010000181.1, from coordinate 949,430 downwards.
AAACGGTTTAATTTAATGGGCAAAATATGAATTAACTCCAACACAAAATATTAATAGCTATATATTGCTACCTGACCCATACCAATATGACACAAATATTACCAAAAATAATAATAATTAAAACAGGAATTTAAGTGAACACTGGCAATGGACTCGCTAGAATACTCATCAGTAATAACTAACCCCTGAATTTCATTATTACCGTTAAAATTATTAAAACATAAGGTCATCTTTAGAAAAAAATGTCATTTTAATAATATGCAGACATGATCAAAACATTAAGTATAGTTAATTTTAAGAATCAGAGAACACATTGCAAGAGATACTTACAAGGAATATGTCCTAAACAGTAAACAAATAGGTTACAACAATTTTTAAACGGAAAAAACAATACACAAATAAAAGTCACCATATCTTGTATGAAACATTGGGCTTTCATAATGAAAAGATAATTTGGTTTTCTACTTCTACAATGGTCACAGAGACAGTATGAGGTTTACAAGATTGGCTCTGTGACTGAACACATTGTTAGACCTATACTAGTGCAAGAAATAAAACAATTTTGAGCTGACTAATTACAAAGTACATAAGTTAATTTATGCAAAAAATAACAATTTTCTGAAGTGTTAATAACAATGTTAAAGCAGTAGGAAGACAGTAAAAACTATCATTCAATAATCTCAGACCAATACATTTTAATCTTAGGAATGATGTTAAGATAAAAAATATTTGCAATTCACTCATAAAAAGAAGTACAATAAATGCCTTTCATGTGAAATCAAAGAAAAACAATAAACTTAAACAAATTGAAATAACACTGTATGTGGAATCTTAATTGTTGAACTTTATATATAGGGACCAATTAAAGTGGCAAAAGTTTTACAGAAATGAATATCAATAGTTGCTGACAGAACACTCACTTTTAATTAAGGATACCCAAATGGAAAGCAGTCCAGGCAGTTGTAAACAAAAAGAATATTTATAAATAACCATTAATAAAAAAATAATGAGATAAAAAATATGATCACATATATAAAACATCTGAGATAGGAGCCGCACATAAGGCAATCCCCTCGATTCTCTAAGGATCATGCAAGTGCTGCCATGTTTTGGTTTCTTGTATTTTCTTTGTCTTCATTTTCTTTATTCAAGTTTTCAATTTTATTCTGTTCAGGGATGTTTTCTTGTTTCTCAGTGCTAGGAGTCAAGATACTGTTGGCTTTGTTTGTTAACGATAAACAGGGTTTTATCAACTGTAAACTGAATAGCCAGTGCTGCTGGCTTTGTGCGCTGATACTACATGCCTGTCTTCAAGCCCTAAAAAATGGAAAGATACATCATAAAAACTAAATGAACATATTAGTTCAAACATGACCCTAATTGTATTCATTTTTTTATTGCTTTATGGAACATTCTTTCAAACTTTGTTTAAGTGTGTGTAAATCCTTGCAATTCAATTTATCACCACATACTTAATTACTGATGATCAATCAAATTGATAAAATAAAACACAATCTGCTTTTAACGTTTCAAGCCCCAAAAGGTTTTCCGTAAACTTCCGCCTCAGTCCTGTAAGGATTTCACGTTTATTGCGATCAACTGGATATGAATTTTTAATAATTGCTGAAAATGTATTTCTATTATTATTGTTATACTGACTTCATCTTCTAGGATTAGAATGGTTATTTTACGTATCCAAAAGACTGTCTTGAGTTTAATACTATTTTTACCTGTAGTTTAGTACTATTATTTTTTACAAAAAAGTATAGCAAAATCACATCTTTAAAAAAAAAGAACAAAAAAAAACCTGTAAAAACCAGCACAAAACTTTGCCAAAACACTAGTGAAAGCAAATACCACCAATTCCGGAAGTCGACTAAAGCTTCTCTAACTAAATGAAAAGTTTTTACCGTCTATGATTTCATTACTAAAGAGAGCGCTATCGAGGCGCGCTTTACTGCGCTTTTGGGCTTTAAACGTTAAAGTCAAGGTAATGATTATTTCTCTGGGATCACGTTTTTATGATTCCACACTCAAATGTAAAAATAAAATAAAAATAGTGCACATATTAAAGGGCATAGGTACTTTTTGCCTCCTTACAATTGGTACTTCACTCTAGGTATCACAAGCCTTTTTAAAAATAATTGTAGCAATTGAAAGAAACTAAAAGGCATACCAGTTTCCAAGCATAAAAGTGCATGCTGGACAATTTTCCATAATTCGGCTCAGCAATGTGAATATTCAAGGACTGGCTCTGATCGATAAATGCCCCCGTCAGCTGCCATTTCCAGCACAACCTGAGCAAGTAACATTTACAGATAACTAACTTAGAGTATCCATATTCTTAATTTTTCTGCCATTATGGTCAGAGGAAGACAAGAGTGGAAAGACAGTTTGAAAGAGCTATGAATATGAATCAACAAAGATTAAAATTTAAAAAAAAACAAGATAACTGAAAAAGGTAGGAGTAAATTACATCTTAAAAGTTAAGCAGCAGTTTAGTTTAACCAAATGGAAAAATACCTTTTGTTTAAATTTCCCAAACAGTTTTGTGAAGTGCTTTATGATCATTTGAGAATGTGGGAATGGATTATATAGAACCTCCCGCTGCAATAAGTTGATTCTTGATATCTTCATTTCACAAATGTCTGTCTGTTAGATCTGGGAAAAGGTACACTCAATGATTAGTATCTCTTAAGTGTGCAAGCACTTACCTAATTTTCCAAATTACAGACAAAACCTTGTAATGATATGATACAGGTGTTTGGCTATGAGTGTCACTGAAGACTTTACCAGTGACAAAATATTTTACAAAGATCTACCCATAACAAATATTGCAGCTGTTGTGTACAAGAATGGATATATTTAGAAAAGATGTATGATTTACATTTATCCTCTCAAAATTAATATGTGACAGATAAGTAATTACTATTTTGACAAGAATTTAGCCTCTTATTTGTGTAGAGAAATGTTCAATATTTAGAAATGGGATTAAGTTTATAAATAAAATGTTGTGACTATCAAGCATTATGATGCATACCTTTCAGTAGATGATGGTTGACAATTTGAAATTCCCCAGAAAGTACTCTTCTAGTGTAGATATTGCTTGTGTATGCTTCAATGGATTCATTGTTGCCAAGAATTTGAGCTGTGGATGCTGTCGGCATTGGTGCCACGAGGAGACTGTTTCTAACGCCAAACTTTGCAATTCGTTTTCTAAGACCATCCCAATCTAGATTTGTTGTCTGTAAAGAATATATCATTAAAGGAATAATTATGAATTAAACTTAATATTATGGTCATAGTGCGAATAAAAAATCAAAATCAGCTTAGTCCGATACTTACAGCTTTCACACCCCACATATCATGTTGAAGAATTCCTTTAGACACAGGAGAGCCTTCATAAGTCTCGTAGGGCCCGTACTTTTCTGCTAATTCACAGCTGGCATCAAGTGCAGCAAAGTACATGGTCTCAAAAATCTCTTTATTCAACCGTTTGGCTTCAGGGCTGTTGAATGGGTACCTCATCAAAATAAATGCATCTGCTAAACCCTGAACTTCTAGCCCAATAGGGCGATGGTGACGGTTTGAGCACTCAGCCTGAAAGTTAGCATTAGATGAATTAATATTATGTGGCAGGCTTTATTTCTAAAACTAATGTTGGGTCTTTACATTATTGCTGTTGAAGGCATTTAAAATGAAATAATGTTTGTGCTGTCTTATGTTTTCTTCTATCATTTTAAACAAATTTCCTAACATGAAAGCAGTCCTTCCAATATTTTGCACAGGGTTTTTTAGTAAAAATTGTGATAAATAATGTCATACTCAGAGCACTAGGCCTCAGAAGTGTAGAAAATGGTATTAATTTAAATTAACTAGAGTGGAACATAACAAAATCTTGAAAATTCTTTCACCAACTCCTGCCTATCAAATTTAGCTCCTCCCGTTTTCAAACAAGCTGATGGCTTTTTTTAATTATAGTTATAGTAATTTGTCAAGTGTATGAAATACCAGACAAAAGTTTTTTTGAAGACATCTGAATGATTTCATAACATTTTCTTTGATTATTAAAATACAGGGGTTCAGTAGGGTTTTCCTTGCTTGTGAGATTTTCATGTGCAAAATTAGACAACTATCAAAAACAAATTAATGGAATAAAAATGAATTAAAGTTTGAAAGGTGATCTAACATTGAAATCAGAACCAGTACATTGGTAGTCCAAGATGTGGGGACAGTAGTATGTTTGTAATGATGTCATTATTATCACCTTTAGATAATGGCATTAGATTTTTTTAATTGTGCTGTTAACAATGAATCTGCATATTTAAAAAAATCTATTTGAGTTTCAAATACGAAGATAGTAGAAAATGCAGGAGAACACAGATATATACACACATAAATAAGTGTACAAATAAAAACTTCCATTCACCTCTGGAACTGGGTTGTAGTTGATTTCAATGATTTTATTATTTTATTTAGATTTCGAACAGCTACTTTTGTCACATACTGCAATCTTTAAAAGTCATAAGTTTTATCTGGTTTCACATAAATGTTGAGAGCAAGTGAGGCCAAGTTGCACACAGCCACCTACAAACACAAATATTTTGAATAAAGTAAAAGAAGTTATAATAATTATAATATTTATTTATTAATAGGTAATTTATAGTTGAATTTTGACAAGTGGCTTACAGTTTATAAATACATTTACCGTATTTTCACGCATATTCCCCGCGGGTTATACCAGATTTTACAAACCACGCACCCCCCTGCGGGGTATCACCGTGGGCGGGGTATCTGAATGGTTTTTTTTACTGAATAATGCATCAACGGCACTATTACTGGCAAAACACGAATATAAAATTAGATTCTGTATAATTTCTGGTAAGTTTGTACATAGTCTACCTGTAATCGTTTGATATTACGTATCTGATTTTATAACGCGGTGAGCGATAATATATATATATAGTTCATTCAACTAGAGTTGTTCAGCGTTATATGAATTCTCAAATGTTGTGGGATAGTGCGGGGTATAAGCGTGGGCGGGTTATACCACAATTGTTTTACAAGATCTAAAAAATTCTGCGGGGTATATGCGTGGGCGGGTTATCTGCCTGTGCGGGGAATATGCGTGAAAATACGGTATATACTAATTAAAATTTTTTTGATTATTAAATATGCAAAATTGAAATAATGCATGCTAGGTTGTCGTTTATTAGTTGGTCTCTGTGTGAACCTTACCTCATCAGGAGCACTGTACTCAACAATTTCTGTGCACAAGTTGCTGCATTTAATAGTTACAAGATTTTGCTGGTTAGATTTGCGGTTGCAACTGTCCTTGTACAGCATATAAGGGGTCCCTGTCTCTGTCTGAGACTCAATAATTCTATACCACAACTTTTGGGCCTTAATAACTTTCCTTCCCTTTCCTTGGCTCTCATACCTGTGTAGCAGAATAAGCAAGTTTTCATGTCATTCAAAAAAAGGTTTTTGCCAGATCACAACTCCTTTACTTTACTTATACCGTTACCATTCAATTCAGTGCAAACAACTTAATACAACCAGCCACATTTCTAGGTCCTTACACTTCACTAAATTTCTTAATATCAGTATGTCACTCACTAAACAACTGGCAGATTTAAGTAAAAATTCTGTTGAAAATTAGGCTCAGAATAAATTTGATTGAGAGAAGGAAAAAAAGAGTATGGATACTTAGCATGGATATCTCAACTATAATTCCGCATTCACTCAAGTGATAAAACCGGACGTAGAATACAAAACATGCCCAAATTTTAAAAGAATATCAAAATAATACATTTTGCTTGCTGCATTTCATATTTCTCCGACTTTTCAGGGGTTGACCCTTTTAATATCAACATGAACAACATTAACTTATTGTAGTAATCTAATGTAAACTATGAAAACATATTTCACTTACTTCTCATGGAGCTTCTCAACCAAACATCTGCCAGTTCTGGACATTCATTGGGACACATCAGAGTCCAGTCTCCATTCTGCTCCACACGTCGCATGAAGAGATCAGGGAAAAGATCTCTGGCCCTCTGCTCTTCTTTCCCTGTATTTTTCTTCAAATCAAGAAAGTCAAAGACATCTGCATGCCATGGCTCTAGATAGATTGCGAAAGCACCTGGTCTCTGTAAAGAGTAATGGAAAAACTCATAAAGATTTGATGCAGCACAATTTCTTGATTTCCTAATAATCGGCTATTGCAAATGTTATGCTGCTAAAGTATTTGTACACTGTGGTAAAAAGTAAGGTTGGTAAGACCGCTCGTTTTTGAGGACCGGTTAACCGTTCAAAAAAAGACTGGTTAACCGCAAGTTCCTACATGCCTTATGTTTTGAGAACCAACGAGAGAATGTTTTCAACCTCGTGTCGTCTGAAGGTGGCATCAAAGCCCGCTTCCCCCCCTTACATTCAGCTCTTTTTCACAATGCCCCCAATTCAGCGAATTTAAAAAAAAATTCCAAAGAATTAAGTAAACAGTGATGGTTAATAGTAATAGTCAATTTTTTAAGATATTTTTTTTTAGGACTCGTGATTAACTGTTCTAAATAAGAGGACCGGTTAAACCATTCGTTAAAGTTAGCGAGGTACTTTTCCTAAGTTTAAAAAACCCACGCCTCGCCTCGTCAGTTGGGACGTCGTGTTTACTTCTCTTGTGTCTTGTGTGTGATGCCGGTCTACTCGCGAATTAAAAAATAATAATAATAAAATTAAAAAGCTTACGGAGTAAACAGTTCTGATAAAATAGAATTTATTTAAATACCATATTATTTTTCAATCATCAACTCTCCAGAATTATTGAATTTTGCGGCGCACACGACAATCCCGCCATCCTTCCTGTTCCAATAGGGTTTGAGCTACACTCGCCGTACTCCCCTTCCAACGCATAACAATTACATTTTTAAAAAGAAAATAACAGTTTTGATATTAATGTGGCAATCTTACGTCAAATGCCTTTGACTTGCAGGAAAACTGTTACTAAAAGACCGAACTCAAATTTGAGGACCAATTAATCGCCCGGTATCTTTGCTACGTCTATCAAATGACTCTCGTAGGTACTTCACTAAGCGGCTAGCGCCGATCAATTTTTTTGGATGCAGGAAACAGACTATAAACCAGAGAATGCCGATAGGTCAGGGGTCATATGCTTTATAGCTTTCTTTGTCTTTATAAGAAACAAACTATAATTAATATAAATAGAAACCGTCCCAGCCTTGACTGTTGTTCACATCAAACGCACACTGTGTTTCAGCTCTCGTACAGTGCCTCGACAACTAAGCAAATTTTTAAAAAAACATTCCTTAGCCGTAGGCGAACTAAACTAATAGTGATGTCTTGTATATTATTTTCATACCGGAATATGGAGAGAGCGATTTGATGTCACCGTCGCTCACGTTAGTCTCGTATGCTGCCCTGCATCTTAACCGTAAAGTTGCGGTTAACCGGTCCTGATTAAACGGGACCGGTCCTGATCTGAGGACCGGTTAACCGTTAACAACCTTAGTAAAAAGATGCAACAGTTGTTTATTTAGCTTTCAATAAATAATGTACTTCAATATTTCAACTGAATACTGTTAGTTAAAAGACTAATGTAATAACAGGATAGTGACAATAAATTAAATCCAAATTAAAATTAAAGGGAATCATATTATAAGTACCTTGTTACCACCATGATCTGTATATCTTTCAGTGTTGTACACTCTTAACATAGGAATGAGTCCATTAGATGTTCCATAGGTCTATTTTTAAAATGAGAGATTTAAATAATGATCAATCAAGAATTTTATCTTTTAAAATAAATAATTAAAAAAACATATATCTCCCAGTCACTAATGTTAATTTTAGTATCATTGATAAAAGTATACATTATAAAATTAAACATGTTTTTATAAGGAAATGTACATACGCCTGCTATGTAGCTGCCAGTGGCCCTGATGCAGTGGACATTGAGTCCGATTCCTCCAGCACTCTTGGAGATAAGGGCGCAAGTTTTCAGTGTATCATAAATACCTTCAATGCTGTCTGAATCCATTGTTAAGAGAAAACAGCTGCAATTTTGTAAATATAAAATCAAAATGTGTAACTAAAAGATGGTTAATTTTTAATAAACAAATATTAATAAATTAAACTTTTGAAGGCCTTGCCATAAGGAATTTTAGTACAGGGAAATTTTCATTTTAAAAGTTAACTACGAAGCAAATTTTGTGGAAGTGCATACAGTACCAGAGAAGCTACTTCTTATAATGCGGTAAATCTATTGTACTATTTTTTCTCTGTTTGAAGAAGAAAAATAATTCTACCTGGAAAGTTGTGGTTTATTGGTCCCTGCATTAAACAAAGTGGGTGATGCATGAGTGAACCATGTTTCTGACAGAAGATTGTATGTCTATGGGGGGTTAAAATTGATATTACGCAATACATTTGTTATGCAATAACATTAGATAATAGCAAGAATGTCTCTTCCAGGCTTGTTCAGGTGAGTTTTATTTTTCAAATAAAACAATTTTTTTAATTTAGAAAAAGGAAATACAATAGAACATAGTCATGTCGTTTTCAAAAAGTGCTGAGATAGAAGATCAATGAGCTTAACAAAAACTAACATGGTGGCAACCTATTAATTAATGTGTTTGAAATTTCTTAATGGACCAAAAATGACCTGAATTAGGGATACAGTAGGTGTAGGGAAGGTCCTTTTCTAGTGGCAAAACTAGAACTAGATCTTAAAAGATATAAATAATGGTCACGGAATATTTTTAAATATATAATAGTAATTACAACGATGGAATTAGACAACTAAAAATGACAATTGATTTAGATACACATCATTAACATTTAGTGCTTTAGTTTTCAATGTTGAATTCTGAGCTAATGGTGGGAGCAGGGCCACATTAAGGTCTCAATTGTGTCAACTAATTAACAAACTGCTGTAAAATTTAAACTTTCACTTTATTCCATTACTTTATGTCTTAGTCTAATAATTTGGTAATCAGCCTGTGTCTGTATTTAGTTATATTTTATGTTTTGGGTGTCACATGCCACTAGTGTGTGAGTATATATTAATACAACTGACCTCAAATGCCTCAATAGTCCGACATGGCATCTGAATCTGTTAAAAATAATAAGCATGCTGCATGTGACATTAAAGTATAAAATAGGTTACAGATTAATATTATTAAGTAGTAACTAACACAGTAAATCAGTATGGCTGAATACTGAGTAAAAGTAAAATCAAGCTAAAAAAGTTGATAGATTGGAAACTTAAGTTTAAGCTTAGACTGTCAATCTGATTGAGCTTTTCATAAAAAATGTTGTCATAGTCATTAGTCATGTTTCATAATTATATTGTGGCTGTTCTAAAACCGAACTCTTCAGATGGAGACGAGTTAGACTTACACATCCACAGTGCAGTACAATTACAAAGGAACAGTGGAATATTAGTACTGTACTTGTTTCAGAGTACAGTAAATTCAGTAAATGTGTAAACTGTTCACACTACTGTACAGTAAATAGTAAACTGTGACAGTTCAGTGACTGGCCTTTGCCTAAAAAATAATTTTACAATCATTTACAACATTAATAATTAATTGTTGATGTTGTGACTAGACCAAACTAATTGAATAAATAAATACAAGGTATATAAAAACAGCTGTCTGAAAATTATTATACCTTTGTTTTTTGAACAAACATTTTAAGTATTTTGTATTACACAAGGTAATCTTATGTCCCGCTAATTTGTGATGGCGCGTAGCTACGGTAGCCGTAGAACTTGAGGGACTAATGATGTAAATTTTTTATTCCAGAAATTATCGAAAAAAACAACGAAACAAATTAATAAGGAAGGGAAATACAAGGTATTTCGCACAAATTATTGTAATTATTTCTTTTTAAAAAATTAACTGTATGATCTGAACCTATTTATTATTCTGTAATTGTTCAAGTTTCTCTACACTAGGTATTTAAAACAGAAATCAATTTATTACTGCGTTCACTTGTCTATCAACTATATAATAATTTTGTCTGATCAGGGCGAGGGTACTCATAACCATACTAAAGGATTTTTTGTTTTAATTTACCCTTTCCTTTAATATACATCCCGTTTTTTCATTTAAGTCTATTCTCAAAATATTTATTTAAAAAATAATTAGTCTTCCATCTCTATTTAATCAGTAAAAGGATATTTCCTTACATAAATTACTCCCGCGCACACACACACACACACACACACACACACACACACACACACACACACACACACACACACACACACACACACACACACACACACAAACACAGGAATGGAAGAGAGTCTGACGATGTTGAATAATTTTTATTTATAAACCATTCTTCCCAGAAACTTTGAGTCTGAGTTCATCATCCCAGATATGTACATAATAAGTTTCACATAAATAATTCCTATATTCTCATGGTTAAGACGTTTGTTCCATAATGATTATGTTGTTTTTATATTGCAAATGGCTATTAGTCTAAGGCCATAAATATACAAAATCTTTATTTTTAATTTTTTCGTAAACGTTTCTTTGTTTTCTCATTCCCTAAATGGTTTGGTAGAACCGTTCCATAGTTTTAGTGCAGTTGCTTCTAAAGAATGCTCTCTACGAGACTTCTTTCTGTGTCCATCCAATCCGGAAACTTTCAGAAGGGACTGTGTTGAGAATGAGGAACACAGTGGCGTAGCGAGGGGGGCAGGGGGCAAATGCCCCGGGCGGCACTACTTGGCTAGGGGTGGCAAATTCCTAGTCGTTTACTCGTTTCTAACAATGAAAATATACCCAAAAATTTGAACCTTTTATCGAAATAAAAGAAAAGCAAAATATAAAATTATTAAAAGAAATAAGTAAAGGAACTATCCTAAAGTATGTGAACGTTTCTTCTGCCAAAACTTCAAACTCCTTATTGGATATAAATTCTCCTGATACTAATGATACTCTACAGAAAAAACCAGAGGCTTAAGTAGTATGAGAACGTGACACTGATGCTGTGTTAACTTCATTTATGCTTCAAATTTGACAGCCGCTACTGTTGTAAATGCAAAAATGACTGTACCCTATCAATTTTAAACATGAGCCAATCGAATGCTCTGAGCGGCACATTGTTGGGGAAAAAAGGGGGGGCGGCTAATTTCTGGTTGTTAATTAGCTTCTAAAATTGAAAAACGTTAGATTAATAAAAGAGAAGAAAAACAAAGATTTAAAAAAAAACTAGACGCCCCGCGGCGTAGCATACGCCGCAGACTTGCTAATGGAGAGTGCAAAGAAAGTGGAGAAAGAACGGACACAAACTACAGCACGAAGAAATCAAATCAACCCGAGTGAACGTCGGTTTGATGCCAACTCATTGTTGGTTTCGAGACATTTGCAGGCGAAATTCGGTACACCCCTAGCCCTAACTTCTATGAAGTCAGCTATAAAACGATAATCGGTTTAAAATCGAAGTTACATAATCGATAATCGGTTTTCCAAATAAAACAACAACAACACGCAATTAACAACCCTAAATATGACTAACCCTCGCTAGGGTCGGCCAATCACAGTTTTTGTTTAAGGTATGGTAGTAATAAATTGAAGGCCTACCTCAGTGTGCATGTCTTCACGTTTACTCGCTATTTTTAAATCCTTTATATTAACTCGTGGTGTCTGCACCCTTGAATGCTTGCTTGATTGCTTGTCGCCAAAACTTTTGATCGATTTTAACCCACTTCCTCGTAAGCTAGCGAGCTGAAATTTTGCAGACAGTTTCGTACCGATAATAAAAACAATGTATCAAAATTTCAGATCGATCGCATGTACCGTAATTAAATTATTGATTTTTTAGATTATTTTATTTATTCCTATGTATCATGCTATTTTTTGAGATAGAACGTCGAGGTGCGTATTATATTGAACAACCTTTCTGTCGCGCAATTAGGTGCGTATTTTATTGACAACACTTTTTATAAACATATTCCTGATCGGTGCGCATTATATTAAACATGTTTTACGACACAACTGCAAATTTGTATTTTTGGATGGTCTTGCGCTGCGTATTATAATGAACATTCTTTTAGTTACGTCTCATACATAAAGGATTTATAGTGAAAAACTTGTTTTTTTACGTTTTTTAAAAATTAAATCCTTTATATTAACCCATGGTGTCTGCGTGCACCCTTGATTGCTTGTCGCCAAAATTTTGGAGCGATTTTTAACCCACTTCCTCGTAAGCTAGCGAGCTGAAATTTAGCAGGCAGTTTGGTGGCGATGATAAAAACTATGTATCAAAATTTCAGATCGATCACATATACCGTAATTGAATTATTGATTTTTTAGATTATTTTATTTATCTCTTTTTTTCTCTATGTATCATGTTATTTTTTGAGATTGAGTGTCGCGGTGCGTATTATATTGAACGACCTTTCTGTCGCGTATTGTACTGACAACACTTTTTATAAACATATTCCTGATCGGTGCGCATTATATTAAACATGTTTTACGACACAACTGCAATTTTGTATTATTGGATGGTCTTGCGCTGCGTATTATAATGAACATTCTTTTAGTTACGTCTCGTACGTAAAGGATTTATAGTCAAAGCTTGTTTTTTTACGGGTTTAAAAAAAAATTATTTACTTAGTGCTGCTTTTTGTCACTGAATCATTAGCGCGTATGCTACGCCGCGGGTCATCTAGTGTTGGCAATAAAGGGGTAAAAGAACGGGAATAAACAGACATTTGTATACCAAAACAAACAAACGATGTTTTCGCTGGGGCTTGAACCCAATACCTTCCCCGTATGAGGCGGACGTGATAATCAGTACACTACGAATCTCACGTTTTCTGTGAAGGAACAATGCACGTGAAACGCAAGGGCCATTGTTGGTCTCGATACATCGGTCGACCCAAATCCAAACGAGGGTCTTTCGTCATGCTCGGTTGCTCATACTTGCAGCTTGCCTCGCATGGTCCCACCATGAAGAGAATTATATATATAGATTTTTTAAAATGAAGAAACTATATTAAAATACGTGAACGTTTCTAATGCCAAAACTTCAAAGTCCATAATGAATCTCAAGTCTTCTGATACTTATACAACTGAGCTGAAAAACAGGGGCTCAAGCAGTGGCGGATTTAGGTTTGTCTGCGTGCGAGGAGAATTTCAGGGGGCACGGCAAATTTTTTTTATTCATTCACTTAGTGCAAATATTTCTAGGTGCAAAAATAAAATTCATTTGTCTAAATTGCTGGTTCTGCAATGAAGATTAGAAATTTGGTTATGATATTCACTCTTATTGCTATATTTTATGTTGAAAAACATATTTCTGCTCACTTTAAATGTGAGATTTACTGTAATAAGTTTTCATCTTACGAGACTGCTTTAGTCTTAAATATGAATTTTAAAGTGTTTTTTGTTTATGTTACATACATTTTCAGAGTTGCCCTGTGGCAACTAGCTAGACAAAAAGTAACAACTAGTCTTAAGTAGATATGGTTAATCAATTGAATTTATGAAAATGGTAGTTAATTTGGGAGCTGTTATTTGTGACAAAATCTAATTTCTCATAATCCTTTGTGTTCACTTTCAATTGCTGAATATCATAGCAGACTTTAACATAGAAAACTCAGCATAATATGTTTATAGTCTTTGGGCTAAATAAAACATCTAAAATGTATTTGATAATGAGGTAGAATTTGATTAATTTTTTTTATAGGCTTCCAATAGTTTGTTGTACTATCTGCAAGATGACTCATCAGTTTGTTCAGCTTGCCATAAATAGCAGTGACAGTAACTCAAACAAATAACTAAGTGTTAAATAATATATGCTTCGTTGATCATTCAAAGTACATTATTTAATATAATGTTTGTTTACATCAAACCATTGCAATGAATCTCTTCAATATACAAACCATTTCTTTATATTCAGGAGAGTAATAGGTCACAAATGGAAACAAAATATAATGTATTTTAAAAAAATGTTAATAATTAATAAAAGGCCTAAATAATTAAAGAAATCATGTATCACATTTTATATATATATATATATATATATTATATGCACATATCATATGTAGGATAAAAAGATGTCAGTAAATTATGAACTTAGTTCCAAAGAGAACAACTTATTTTTTTTTAAATAAAATTTTAAGAGCTACTGTTTTCAGTTCTTGTAATAGTTTTCTATCTGAAAGAATGAAATGAGAATTTTAGCTGGGAAAATAGTTCAGTTTAAGACCAGGCAATCTGATGCTACAAATAATGAAAAATACAGAGACTTTGGTGGAGCGGATTGGTCAGGATTAGTAACACACACACAAAGAGTGCCAATAATATTATACTTATAAATAAACTAAACAATTTACTTCAGAATTTAAAAGAATAAATTTTCATTGGAAGTTTGAGCATCAAACTTTGGGAAAATCAATGAACTTTACACAAACAATGATTTTAAGTTCCTTAAATAAACATTTAAAACTCTAACAAGAATGCAGGACTAAACACAAACCATGGATAAGCATAGGGCGCAATATTCTTCTGTATAGAAGGAGCGTCTGAAACAGATAAGATGAGATAAGATAAGATAAGAAAGAGCCATGAGACCTATATAAATTGCTTTCTACCTGATTTCATTGAAGCAAAACGATTTATCGTTGATTCAAAGTCAACGTTCTCAGCTAGATTACCTTCAATTGAAATTAATGCAAATCCAGATAGATGTTCGTTTGTCATTGTTGAGCGAAAATAATTTTTGATAGGTTTCAATCTACTGAAACTTCTTTCAACAGTAGCACTGCTAACAGGAAGAGTCAAGTAAATTTTATAGAGTATTGAAAATTTAGGGAGACCTGATGCCATTGATTTTTCAGTCAAGAATTGCTGAACCTTTATAAGTTGTAGTTCACTAGGTAATAACTAACGTACCGTCACATACAAATCTTTGAAGGTATCATATTCTACGATGGCTTCTTCAAGGTTAATGTCGTGTTAGTAAATTTTGCATAAACTTTGAAAAGAATCTTTATATTCTTCCGACATTTGTGATGGATCAATAACATAGAAATAAGTAACTGTGCTCCAAAAGTCATAAAATCGATCATCTATTTGTGTTACAAGTGTATTCATGATAGTGAAGTACGTTTCAGATTTAAAGCGTGTGGTTGGATCATCAGCCATTTTAACTCTGCTAAGTTCGCCTGCCATGCTTTTCTTTTTTGCAATTCGCTTTTCTTTAAATTCTGTTTTAACATCCAGTTTGGAACAATTTTCGTTAATAAATGATTTGACATCTACATTCAGAATTTAAAAGTTTCATCGCTTCTCATATCAACAAACTTATTTCTTCCAACATCGATCAATTGTTTTGCAAAGGCGTTGCAAGTAGTTTGATGACACGAAGATAACTTTTGTACAAATAGCATCAGAAAAGCAGAAGAATATTTTGTTATTAAACCAGAAAGTCCCATAGCTTCTGCTCTAACATTTCCTTTATATTCTGTTGATTCCCCTGAATCAAGTGTGGCTATAATAGACAACTGCATGAACTGCATGAACTGCATGCTTACGGCTTGCACATCTTGTATCAGAAAGTCGTTTCAGACTGTTGATTCATATTGAAATTTCTTGTGTTCTTTAAGAATATGTAGACATGGTAAACTTATAGACATAAGGTATGCATACAACCTTAAAGCTGTGCCAAAAAACAACTGTACATCATTGTTTACAGACATTGCTTCCATAGTAGCAAAATTCAAAACATGGGCACAACAATTGGGTAACAGTTTCTTTATTTGAGTTTGAAGGCCACTCTTAATCCAGAGTATGCCTGTCATCGACAGAGTGTGAAATCAATGTTTCGCTTTTTTAGTTCCGTTAAAATCTTCTCAGCAAATGTGGCAGCATTTTTTTAAAGTCCCACAACCAGTGGTCGTACGGGGTCCTAATGTTTCCATTAGAACTTACTAGGGGCGGGCTTGGTAGACCTTGGTGGGCGCCCCACCATCTCCCTTCTAGGTCAGTGGAGGACTTTCTTAGTGTTAGTCATTCCATTTTTATTGTGGCTTTATCGTGGGCTAGATCCCACGCCCATCAGCTTGTGGGGCGAGCGCACTATTGACTTCGCTATCCATAAAAGCCTATAAATCTTTCCACATGTCCTGATTTTAAAAAAAAATTAACGTAAAGAAACTGACATCTGATCAATTCTAGATATATCAATGGTTGAATCAATAATTAAAGAAAATAATTGTGCAGACTTAACTTCATTATCAATTGTCGCCGATAATTCAGATGCGAGTGATTGATTTAAGCCAGATATTACAGTTTCATCATTTGAAATACGATATTTAGCAATCAGTTTGGTGTTGATTAGAAGTTTTGTGTTTAGCAATATTTTTTTCTGCTCTAGTGACACATTTTTAGTGTTCATCGAGTGCGTCTTTAGGGGGCGCCATTTTAAAACCAACAGGGGCGTGGGGGGGCAAGCCGCCCCCCTGCCCTATAGCTAAATCCGCCACTGGGCTCAAGTAGTGTACGAACAATACACCAATGAGCTGGTACATATATATAATTGATTCAAGTTTGATTTTAACGTAAGTAAGCTACAGGAGATAAGGAAAGATAACAGCAGGGCTAGGCAGGCCATAGATTGGAACCCCCAGGGCAAACGACAACGAGGAAGACCCAAGCGTACATGGAGACGGAGCATGTTGGACGAGGCTGGAAGGACTGGGAAGAGCTGGAAGAATTGAAGCGATTGGCAAGGGAACGTGTAGAGTGGCGAGCTTTGACAGAGGCCCTATGTTCCACAAGGAACTCAAAGGACAAATGATGATGATGAAGCTACTGGAGAACAAATTGTTGGTGTACTTAAATGGTTCATTATTCCAAAGCATCATTATGTTAATTTTAATATATTTTTTTGTTTTGTTGCATAGACAAAAATAATGAACAAAATTGCTTATCTAATGGAATTAAAACTTGGCACACATAAATCCAAAGTTGGCCACTCATGAACAAGTGCTAAACATTAACCAAAGTTGTTTGCAATTGGAAGAAACCAGAAATTGGATTTTTTAAAAAGACTAATAATGAAGAACAACAATACGTTATAAAAGAAAACAAAACAAATTGGAAAGAAGTTCTTGTTAGACCAATTGACATTATTAAATCCTGGCTAAATTAAATATGGCTTTTTGAGGTCAAAGAGAGGACAACACTTTTGCAAATTAATGTAATATTCTGGAACCGTTGCATTTGGTTTGAAAAGTACAATAGAGCACTCCGACAACATCGTGTGAAAAATGATACAAAAACTGGTCATCTCAAATTCAAACTGAGCAAATATTAATTTTAGGAGATACAGTCGCTAAAAATCATCTTTCAGGAACAAGATACCAAATATTGTTCCATTGTATTCGATAGCTCTTGATATATTTCACATAAGGAAAATTTCACCAGTCCAGTTGTGTGATATAGTAACGTTTGAAAAAAAAAGTAGATGTTGTATAGAATATTTCAAAGATTTCATTAAAAGAAAAATGAATCTGCATACGACATATCTGAAATGATTTTAAATAAATGATGTTCTTAATTAAAATAAGGGACAGCAGAGACCCAACGTGTGTTAATACATTTTCATTGATGAAAATTATACAAAAGTAAGAGAAAGACGCAAAAACAATAACAACAATAACAGCACCAAAAAACAAACAACACTTAAAACTCTTGCCACTACCGGCCAGGGGCGGATTAAGACTGCACGGGGCCCCTGGCTGCAATTCAAACTGGGGCCCTATCCAGCCAGTGTACCTTTAGATAAAATGATTGCTAGCAGCTAATATAAGAGTGTAACTTGTAAATATTCATCCAAAATGATTATTCATGAAAAAAACCGAATTCGAAGAAATAACTTTTTGCCGTTATCCTAAAATTGAGTGTAAAAGACTATTTGTAAAATTAAAAAACACATGAAAAAAATATTCACACTCCACCCGGGGATCGAACCCGCCACCGCTTGCACCATATGCCTTAGTACTTCACATTCGGCCACGATAGCTCATTTAGGGTTGTCAATTTAAAATATATATATAATATTTTTTAATAATTTCTGTTATTGACCATATCAAATCAGGTTTTTTGACTGCTAAGTAAGACTATCGTGTGGGAAAAGATATCAGTTTAATAGATGAGATTTTATTAATTTATCATATTTTCAGCTATTCATGTATACATTTGTCCACATTTATTATAAAATATGCTAAGTTTGGGGGCCCTAAATCATCGGGGGCCCCTGGCTTTAGCCCGTTCAGCCCCCCCTTAATCCGCCATAGCACTACCCCCAGGACCATCAAGGAAAAAGCATTTAACAGAATTTTTATTGGAATAAGCGGCAGGCATCACTTCAACTTCAAGATGGGAACAACATACTGAATTATGAAAAAAAAACTACAACAAAAATAACTCGTTTTGAACCTCCGCGTAATATGTAAATTTTTCTCCACTAGTGATTGGCTGTATGAGTCATATGTGTTTGAGGGACCAATCTCTATAGATGACGGGACAGAACGGACAGAACTTTTATTATATAGGATTATGTTTAATAATTAATTTAATGTGATGGTTGAGATTACATGTCATCAACCAGCTTCCCAATTTTCTGGTAGTTTTCGTTAACGTCAACCTCATGACATTCTCAACATTAATTTATTTCTATCTTTGTTTTTAAATTTAAATAAAGAAAAGTTGAAAATCCACTCTTACAGATAAATATAAGACACAAATTGAACTAAAACTAGAAAGGCAAGCATCGTCACATTTGGGTATGAATGATACATACCACACCAAAACTGTGTGAGCAACTTTTCATTAAACAAGTTACGTGCTGAGGAATCATTCTGCTAATGCGATAATTTTTCTTGTTAATCATCGAGAATGCTGGCTACATCAAGGGAAGCAGAAATTGGATTTCTTATCAATGTATTTTATTCTTCTTTCTGCTCAGGGAAGTAATGCTGCAGTTCGTTTTCAAAGATTCGAGATGCCCAGTAATAAACCGCCTCCTTCAAAGTTTCATTTATTTCACATACATATTTATCTACCACACTGGAGAGTGGAGAGTTTCTCAAACATGGCAATGTCTCCAAGACTTACTTTTTACTTCGTCAGTTTTACAGCTTGGATAAAAATGCCCCGAAATTATCTAGAAATGCGATAATATTCGTTGCCTTTCCTTGAAGTTTCAGGTTCAGCCTATTTCGCAGTTCTAATATATCTGCTAGATATGCTACTCTTTTCAACCAATCTCCGTCGTTAAATTACTTAAAATATACCAAAAGTTTATGCTTCCCTTGCACTCCCAGAAACGACCTGATTTCATCTTTCAATTGAAAGACAGGATTCACAACATTTCCTTTCGACAACCTTTCTACTGCCTTGTACACTTATAGAAACAAAGAACCTCGTGATCAGAATCAATCAAACAGACGAGTGTTAAGAGCTCAATTTTTGACGTCATTTACGATTTTTATCAGCGAATTAAGTACATCTTGTAGAGGAGTTGGAAGATTCTTACCGTCAAGAACGTATTTGTGAATTATGCAATGGATTCCCTTGCTTGGTGAGCAAGTCCTTTTACTTTTTTTTTGAAAGCCTGATTTTGAACCAACCATAGATGATGCACCATCCATACAAACCCCAGAGACGTTTTTCCACTTTAATTTTAATCGTTCAGTCTGAAAATAACGTATTTATCTTCTCCATAACAAAATGACCACCCTTTTAGTAATCCTCCCCATTGTTCTCTTCTTGGTGATTTGAGCTGTAAATTGAATGATTAATTTTTGAAATTAAGATGTGATATTACTGATATGGTGTACAAGTTTCATGGTAGTTGTGATTTAATATGCTGGCTCTGTGTGATGATAGTTTTGATATTTATGACGGTGACTCCAGAGTGTGGTGTTATATTTCAGCATCTAATTTGGAGCAGTAAATAATGGGGGCAGAGTTAAGGCTGAATTAACAAAAATTATCTCAACCATGGAAGTCAGTGCCCCATCAAAACTTGGCTGTCCTCTCTATCAGCTAGAGACATAAAAAAAAACATAAAACGAATCACTTATTAATTAACTAGCAACAAAGCCCGTCCAATGACGGGAATAAGTGTAGGGTGACCTGTGAAGTTCATGGTAGGACATCACATTACCAACCCCCGTCTGTCCAGATACCCTACCTCCCCCCACCGTGGTCTGTCCAGAGACCCTACCCCCCAACACCGCAGTTTGTCTAGAGACCCTACATCCCCTCCACTGCAGTTTGTCGAGAGAACTGCCGTCTCAACCGGCAATACATGCGTATCACGTCAAAAATACTATACATTATAGTTTAACAACATTACCCACCCCTGTCTGTCCCGAGACTCTACCCCCCCACACCACGGTCTTTCCAGAGACCCTACCTCCTCACCCCCACCCCGCGGTCTGTCGAGAGACCCTACATCCCCTCCACCGCGGTTTGTCAAGACAAGAGACCCACCGTCTTGACCGGCCATACATGTGTAACTGTGTATCACGTCAAAAATACTATTGACAACCCAAAATGACCTGGAGGCAGACACCAAAAAGAGTGGGCACAGCTGGGGACAGTTAGAGAGATTGGCGCAGGACTGGGAATGGGATGCCTGGAGAGCCATTTTACCTGACCTATGCCCCAGATGGGACGACAGGCAAGGATGATGATTCAATAGTTATAAAAAATAACAATTTTTATTTTTACTAAATACTATTGTTCAAATATCATGTAAAATGTAAATGAATCATTTACATTTAAACCAAATATGGACTATTTAAGCATTGCTAAAAATAAATATTAGGTAATATATTATTTAAAACAAATTCTAGAGTAAAAGAGAGGATTTGTTTTGATTTTGAGTGTTAAATTAAGAGTCTTAGGTACCATAACTTTGTTAAATATATATGTCTCTCCGATTCATTCCCCTTTTTAAATTGGCATATATAATAATAATAAAATTGTCATTGTCGTGAACTAAATTTGAATCATTATTTTAAAATTAAAATGATAAAACTAAGAATAAAAATAAAGTTAATATCAGCCCCTATCCTAATTAATTAATATTAAAAATATTCCTGCACACAAAAGGCCTTCTATTTAACATCAAATATTATATAAATTATTGTCGTGTAATAAAAATTTAAACTTTATAATCATTAGGTAAAATTGTTACCTTGACCTTTGACCCAAAACTAAAACGAGGTTGGGAAATTGTAATAAATGTGTTTTTAAACGTATTTATTTACATTTTATAACGTAAACAATGCATAATGAAATATAAAAAAGAGATACAATTATAAAAACAAAATATTTTTCCCAAACAACGAAAATTTATTTTAAATTGAGTATATAAATGTAAAATTCCATGGATGGATTGCCGGGAGTGGTGGCGTACTCCTGTAATCCAGCTACTTGGAGGCTTGAGTTGGTGGACGGCTTGAGGACGGGGGTTCTGCTCTCGAGCGTGCTGTGTCGATCGGGTGTCCGCACTAAGCTTGGCATCAATATGGTGGTCTAGAGGGAGCTCGAGATCTCCAGGTTGACTAAGGAAGGAAGCACAGGCCCAGGGGGGAAACCCAGCAGGCAAAATTCCTCGTGTCCAGCAGTAGTGGGATTGCATCCGTGAATAGGCGTTGGTCTGCAGCCCGTCCGATACAGTCGAACCCAGCTCTTCTTTTTTTCTTTCTTTTTCTTATACATTTATTGTTTACATTAGGGATGTTATCGATTAATTTAAATTTAATCGTTAACTTTTGAAAATTGACGATTAATTAATCGTTAATTTCGATTAAAGCCAAAAATTGAAATTTAAGGTGTCATAAGTAACATTTATTTAACGTACTTGTCGAAAATCGAAATAACACTGGAATGTCTTCTTTATATGACATCTTTTAACCAACAACGCAAACTGACAAGTGTATTGACATTATTTGGTTCAAGTGATGAGCGGGTCTTATTGACAATATAACCAGCCGAGCTGAACAATCGTCCAAATAGCTTCAGATTGTCTCAGCTGAAGTTTCTGATACTGTAGTGGATTTTTGGTTTGTAGGTGATATGTAAGCGAAGTGTTAGAACAATGGTAGCAATGTTCCCTTTAAGCAGCGCGGCTGCGCAGATATTTGACCGACGCCACAAAGGAGTTTAGAATCGCCGTGCAGCAAATTTTGTAAAATATTGCACACAAAATGGGCGTTGTGCAACTTTGCACACGAGTTTAAAAAAAACCAAACTTTGCACACGGACCAACAAAGCTTAGACTTAGAGGGAACATTGCATGCTGGGCTAACGATTTCTCTCAATGGACACATAACCTTTATCAACATTTTGAATAGTCAAGTTAGTTAATAGTTTAAAACCAAAATTTTCGTGTAATCGTCCGGAAATTAGTTTAAATTTATCGGCCTAAATATTTTACTTTTTGACTTCCAATACATTTATAAGTGGTGGGTCGATTAAACGTTAAAAATTTTAATCGTTAAAAAAAATTAACGATTTATCGAGAAATTAATCGTTAATTTCCGCAGCCCTAGTTTAAATTAGTTCTAGCCTGTGC
The DNA here is from genome assembly GCA_944989445.1 of Ampullaceana balthica. Taxonomy (NCBI): domain Eukaryota; kingdom Metazoa; phylum Mollusca; class Gastropoda; family Lymnaeidae; genus Ampullaceana; species Ampullaceana balthica. The sequence goes on along the minus strand of CALYLW010000181.1, from coordinate 926,795 downwards.
AAAATATATTATTGAAATGATGACCTAAACAACCTTTCATTACAAATAAAATATATGTAACAACTGTTATAGAAACTCTGTTGTCTCTATGTTAAATACAATTAATTATACTCACACCAAAGGGGCCGTCCATAAAGTACGTAACGCTCCAGACGGGGGAGGGGGTGTAAGAACGTGTGACAGTTTGTGACAGGGGGGTCCGGCCATGTGTGACGTCACGCTGTTTTATATTAAATTTTGATTATTTTGTTAATGAAAAACCAAATTTTTGTTCGAAAGTGTGACATACTTTGTCTGAGATGTGTGACAGGGGGGAGCTAAAAATAGCGTGACGTACTTTATGGACGGCCCCAAAGGGCCATCCATAAATGACGTCACGCGCCTTGGGGGGGGGGAGTTAAGCATTTGTGACGATGGGGAGGGGGTGTTAAAGAAATGTGACGTTACATAATAAACTCGCACCACTTTAAATAAAATTTCCACTTAACTAATTCATTGCTTGCATTTTATTTAATGACGTTTTAGTTTTAAATAGCTTCGCGCGTCTTACGATGTGTACGGCTCGCGAAAATTTATCAAATAAAAAATTTTCGTTTGAAATATTCCCTGTGAAATATTTTAACATGAAAATGCTCGAGAAGTATCTGTCAAATGGAAATTTAAAAAAAGTGCTGACAAACTTCATGGTATTTCATTTAACTTTTCCCCTCTGAACATAAAAGTAAACCACCTGCTATGTCTATGACCCAACGTCAATTTGCTGAAATGCAGACGATTTTGATGATAATGACTCTCACTAGGTAAACTTCAGTAATTTAGTTTCTTTTCAGTCAGCCGTGCATTGAACACTCAAATAATACAAGTTTATAATTAAATAAGAACGATATTTAATGTAGTTTAACTTTCATTTTATTGGTACAAAACTTAAAATACAGTTGGATCCCGTTAAGTCGCACTTCTTTATTGTGCGAAATTAGTTAAGTCACTGTAATTCCATGGCTCCCAATTTTTGTGACGTAACATAGCAATAAATAATACGTACGTATAATTAAAGTTCTTTTAATATATTGAAAACAAGTATACCAGGATAAAAAGAGGAATTGTATTGAAATATATTATAATTATAATACGTGAATATAAATTTAATTTTAAATAAATATTAAAGGTAAGAAAACACGTTTTTATTTGCATCCTTTATCATTGCTCAATAAGTAACACCGAAATCTGTACTGTGACGATAAATCGCGATTACATTAGAATGGACCCGAACGACCGCGACTTAACAGTGTCATATTTGATGAAAATTTAGTGTCCTCTTTTTCCATCAGACATTATGGCATGTTAACCCTCGTATTTGTTCAAATGAAGTGTGTAGAATTATTTTTTAAAATTGTTTTGATATATATTTTTACGGAGACCAGACATATGCACACAAGACAATCGCGCACAGACAATTCCGCAATGACACAAATGCGCACAGGACAAACGCGAACACCGATAGTAGCGCACACCGACAATCGCGCACAGTGGTAAATGCGAACGGCTACATAAGCGCACAGTGACAAATGCGCAAATTGAAAGTTATATATATATTATTTACTTCAAAATATATTTAAATATAATAGTTTAGTTTGATAGAAAGATAAAGTATTTACATTTAAAGTAATTAAAATTAATAAAAAATAATAGATTGCGAGAAAAATATATCTATGAAACTCAAGGAAAGTTAATGAACTTAAGTACTCCGACTCTAAATGCTTTGATTTTTCTCTAATCTGTTTACAGACGCTCCTTCTATATAGAAGATTATTGCGCCCTTTTATACTAATAACTAGTGTATCACCCGTCAACATAAATACACATCAGATTAAAAAATAACGTAATACAGAACTTTCATTTATTTTATTAATTTATTTCAATTTTAGGCGGACGTTCGAAAAGAGTTATTTTTTGGTGCAGTAATTTGGTGCGCTGCTTTCTAAAAGTAGTAGCGTCACGGACAGGACAGACGGGACATACATTGCAAAATATGTATATTGATATTACTATTACAATGACAATACTGTCTTCATTTTCAACCTTCCAGTCTCATTTTCCTAAAAACAATTATAAGAAATAATTTGATTTAAATGAATAGTTTTTAAAACATCGAGATCAACTTAGCGCTCAGAACTCAAGTGGTTAAAAATAGAATAAATGGTAATTTTTAAGGCAGGTCTCTTAAACTTATTATTTATATTATAATAGCAATCGCTCAAAGGCATTTTCAACATGTTTCGTGAATCGTGACCCACATTCATTTAGGCTAATATTAAATATGTTTTCATAATGATTGCTAATTTAGTTTGCGGTTTCAAAAATTAAATTATAAAACTGTAACGATAATTTTATTCTAATCTATTATAACATTAGATTTAAAAATTAGATTTAAAAAGGTTACTGTTTGATATGTTACTGTTAGATATGAATATAATTATAAATAAGGAAATGTATATATTAAAAAGTTATATATTTATATATATATAATTATTATTACATGTAATACTGATAAATCCTGATTTTTTAAAGCCGACTGAACAATGTCCATGAATTAAAAAAGAAAATTTCTATTGTATCAGCCACTGAGTTGACACTTATTTAAAGTGCAATAATTGTAGTGATGGTAGTAGTAGTTGACCTAGGTATAAAAGCAAACCCTTTTTTTTCAACTAAGACTTTAATCTCTAGTGCAATGTCATCTTAACATGATCATGATGTGGCGAACATCTTCATTAACTTTAACAGAAAAATATTTATACATGTAATAGTAATAGTTTGCTCTTTCTATTTTAAACTTAATAGTAATAATAGTATTGATTGGTAGGTTGGGATTATCATTTTATGCATTGATCATTAGAATTTAAAATTATTTTTAAAAATCAAACTACATTGTACTACCTTTTGTAACTGTTATCATTGCTTCAAATTTATCTGTATCTTAATCAAAATAATATTATCTGATCAGTGTTAAATTATATTAAGTATATTTTAAGCCAATATCAGACATTATTTAATAAAAATTACAAATTATTTTAAATGGCCAAGTTGACTAATACTAATAAAATATTACAACATTTAAATTATTAATGGAAAATATTGGTCAACCATAGATGTACAAAAAATTAGTTAAAGTTACAATTACATTTAGATATGTATGTGTAGTGTTCCTAAATGTAATATTTTAAATCATGAAGCTATTGAAATTATTTCTACAAACCAGAGTGTAAACGTTTTATAAGGATAAATTATTGTTACTACATAATTTTTCATTCTCCTAGCAAAGTAATGACATTTTCAAGAATAAAAGGGACAAATTTTAACCTATTTGGGTTTTGAAAACCTCAACTTTTGCTAAATACAAAAAAACTTGCTAATTTACAGAACAAATAAGACAACAAAACAATGATGAATATTTTTTATTACCTATACTATAAGAAAACTTGTAAAAAAGTAAAATAAAGGTAAAATAGTATTGAAATGCTTCACCTTTTATAATAATTTTGTCTAGCTCTCTAAGAGCATAATTTAGGAGATTACTTAGTATTATTGAACTAAAATTATATAAAATTTATAAAGACAAAGTTTCCAATTTTTTCTTCTAAAGAAAAAAGTTGATAAGACCAAACCATATTTTATATTTTAAAAATCTCCAGATTTCTCACATTATATTGTATACACACTGTGTAATTACTTTGCATTTTTAAGCTAACCATAGTTATTTTACTGTCTAGTCAGCACTTAAAAACTATATCATGTTGATGAGTGCATACCTTGGATATATTTTCATAATGTGGAAGCACTGGTGCTTAATAAGTTACTAGATATGAATAAATACATTTTACAGATTGACTTCATCTAAAATCAATACATAGGGATACTAATACTGACTCCTTTCCTTATCTTCAGTTATTGATTATTGCCTAATACTAATAAATAAAGTTAATTAAGCTAAGCTTTTAAAATAATATTGAATATTATTTTTGTACATTACTTAAGTATTTAAAGTATTGTAGCCGTAAGCCAAATCCCTGCCAACATATTTTCTTTGGATAACACCTGTTTGGTGAGACCTGTACTAGAATATGAATATGCATCTTCTGTACGGGACCCATCCACCAAAGAAAACATTGATAAACTAGAACAAATTCAAAAAAGAGCTGCCAGATTCATTACTGGAGAATATTCAAAACTGACAAGAATAACACCATTAGTTAAATCATTAAACCTTGAAACACTAGAGGATAGAAGAACCAAGAGCAAAGTAGTAATCATACATAAACCAATTAATTCTAATTTAGAAATACAACACAAAGATAACTTAATACAACCCTCAGATAGACATAAGGATAAAAACACCTTTCTTATTCCGTATGCAAGAACAAACACATTTTCGTTCTTCACGTCCAGAATTCGGGTGTGGAATGGGTTGCCTGAAGAAACCAGGAAAACCAACACTTTATCAACATTTAAATCTCTAATAAAAATGCAGGACTAAACACAAACCATAGATAAGCGTAGGACGCAATAATCTTCTGTATAGAAGGAGCGTCTGTAAATAGATAAGATAAGACAGAGGCATGGAATTGGATAAGAAAATAAGAGATCAAGGTACAAAGTAGCGTCACAATAGGTGCATTTAAAGATTTATCAGTGGATCCTAATCTGACTCTCAGACTCCTGGTAATCAATATCTGTTTGTGTTCTATTCCAGTGCTTGGCAAATATTTTACAGAAGAACAAGTGTGACACTAAGGATTGAAATGAAAACAAACCTTTTATTTTATATATAACTTATTTTAACAGTGAGTAGGTAAGGGAATCGGAACACATTCAGGTCACATCATTCAAAGGTTTGACAAGCAATTAATGCAATGAAAAGTAACAATTTATTAAAAACTAAAAATACACTTAACAAAATGTAATACTTGTATATTGTTTACATCTTTTTATTTTTGACAAGTTAAAGTTTCAGTAAAAGTACAAGTTGTACTGGAGGTGGCAACAAACTTTAAAAAAAAACCATTTAAAATAACAATACAATTTGTAATAATTAAATTTAAAAAAAAAGTAATGGAGAAATAAACTACTGTAATTGTAATAATAAATAGTTGAGTGCTTATTCCCTATTGGTGTAATTTGAGAATATTCATCAAATTATCTGAATCTTTTTTTTTCTAATTTCTAGGGTCTGGTATTATTATTGATTATTCCATTATTCCTTTTAAAAAAAAGCTATTGAAATTCAATAATTGAATACTTATTTCATAGTAATTTATGTGTTACTGATTTTTTTTTAGCATGCCAACTTAGTGAGACATAACAAAATAATAAGAAATTCTAATAGAATAGTATATAAATTATAATACCTGCAGCACGTGTCATTCTTCCACAAAAATTAGAAACTTATAACACACATTTCTTTTATTTTTGTGTGTGTTTGAATTGATAACGATAAGGTTATTATGACCCTTCACTGAGCTATATAAATTCAAGGCAAGTTTCTTTAAATTGATTCCTTTTGAAAATGGATTCACTCAGCAGTCCATTTTATGCATAGTTTCTCCCATGGTTTAAGTTCACATTTGAAATCTTTTTCTTCTGCTAATTTAGAGTACCAGTATCAGGCTTAATAAAACATTTTCAGTAGCCATTAAGATTAAAAAGATTTTTCTCCTGTATGTGTCCTTTTGAGTACAGTAAGTCAGTAACAGTGGCGTAGCGAGGGGGGGCAGGGGGGGACATATGTCCCCGGGCGCCACATTAGGGGGCGCCAAAATGAGTATTAAAACTCATTACTTAATTTTATTTTGATGTAAACTATTGTATCCCAAATTCAAATACGTTTGCAAGATTGAATTTTGGAGCTCCGAAAATATCTTCATTACAAACCAGTTGGCAAGCATGATTTTGGCGCCCCAATTGAGCGTTAAGGGGCGCCATTCTACTCATAAATAAATGACACATCCACAATGATGAATTTCTGATGGCGTTTAAAACAAAAACAGTAAGTTGCTGGGAGTGAGACTAGGGGAGCAGTAAGAGGCAAAGGCGATTCTATTAATAGAACAGACAGAGACGACACTAAAAGCAACAAAAATGACCAATACAAGAAAAAGGAGTGGCTTAAAGCAGTGGTTCTCAACCCGTGGTCTGCGGAGCACCAGTGGTCCGCGAGCAAATCATGAAATTTACGCACTGTATGATTCATCGAGAAAGACTAGCAAGTTAAAGAATTAACGCAGACTTAAAATATATTTTTAATCTTGCCTAAATAGTTTTTAAATTTTATCAAGGCTCATCTATTAAATTCTCGTCTCTTTGATTTCTTATGTTCGAATATGAATCTTGAACATTAACAGTTACTGATGTATACTGAAGATCACTGGTTATCAGACTGTTTAAATAACGTGATGACGTAAGAGAGTTTCTTGTAGAAAAAACTCAAAGCTTGTTGATCATTTGAACCATAGCTTATGGGTTGCTGTTCTGGCTTATTTGGCTGACATTTTTGAAGAACTCAATAAACTTAATTGAGAAACCAGAAAATGCTGAAATAAATAAACAAACTGTTGACAAATTTGATTTCTGGTCATATTCAATCAATGCAGAACCAATTTAAATTCTACTTTTGTGATTTTTAACGTTCAGTGGTTTTTTGTGGGTGTCCAGTCCTAATTTCGCGCACATTCACTCATCAATTAAAAAAAATGGCCAACATCGTAATTAAACCAATTCATTGAACTGACCAGCGATACCACTTTGAATATGTTACATCAGAAAGTGGGCTTAATGAAATTTTGAGTACTCCTAACTGTCTCAGCTAGCTTTTAAAATACGTTTACCCTTTGCAACTTTGTGAAAATGGATTTTCTGCATTGCTTACAATAAAAACAAAACATCGTTCGTACTAAATAAACTAGTACGGCAGTCTTTTTAATACAAACTACTGTTTATGACTTAAAGTATTTTATAGTAAGCAAGTAGAATTAAATAAGAAGAGTATGAGACTAATATAAATGACATTTGTTCTTTACAAAAGAAAGCCATTACAATATTGTTTTTGGAGCACGCTAATCGTAGCATATTAGTATAGTTTTACTAACTAACATGTATATTACTTATAGCTAGCTATATACACAGTTAATTATATTTAACTTTCCAGCACGGCAGTAGCACAATTTTAGTAGTGGTCCGTAGCTAAGACACACATTTTTCAAGTGGTTATTGAATCTCAAAAGGTTGAGAACCACTGGCTTACAGAATGGTTAATTCGCGTCCCTTTGCTGCATGCTGTGACTCTTTTAAAAAAATCTTACTTCCCTAATTCCCAATGTGGAGGGAGTTAAGTGGAGGAGAGGAGAGAAGGTCTCTCCTCTCACGGGCTTCCGTCGAAATGTCAAAGCAAGTTGGATTCCTTTCATATGAAACAGCAGAAACCGCCTCTCTTTCCTGTCTCTCTGTGATCAAACTTGTTGCTCAGCATGATCCACTGTTAGAAAAACACCTACAACATGCCCGAGATAATCCAGGTTCAATATCTTATTTTTCACCTGAAATCCAAAATGAATTTATCCACCTATTTACATCGACTGTAAGGAATCAGCTGTTGAGTGAAATCAGAAAAAAACAAGTACTACGGTATCTTACTTGACTCAACATTCGATCTAGGACACCGGGAACAGTTTTCTTAAGTCATCAGATTTTCGGATGTGGATTTTCAAACTAAAAAAAATAAACCATCAAATAATCATTTTTGGGTTTTGTACAGATACATTCCAAAGACGCAGCAAATCTGCTTGAAAGAGTTATCGTAGAAAAAACTGGAATCTAATAGCACACCATTAGCCGACTGTCGGTCACAATGTTATGACCATGCTGCTGAAATGACTGGGCATACAGTGAATATGTGCCAGAAATCACAGAACATTGTGCATCAACTGTGACAACCACAGCTTAAACTTAGCAAGAGTATACTCAGATAAACAGGATCCAGTAACTATAATGTTTTTTTGGAACAGTTGAAAGTATAATTTTTTTTTCCTCTCGTTCAACAACTCGTTGGGAATAATTAAAAAGAGTTGTGCCAATCACAATGAAGAGGGAGTCTGAAACACGTTTGAGTGCACGATCAGAAGCTGTTAAAGCTATCTATGAGGACTAGATGAACTGGTAGGGCTGGTGGAAAAATTATTAGAAGATACAAATATGACGCCTGACACCAGATGTGATGCTGAAGCTTTGCTGTTAGGTATGTTAAACTCTAACTTCCTATTTTTGTTACATTTCTGGCACATCATACTTGGGAAAATTGATTGTGTCCAGAAACGGTTGCAGAATCCTACTGTGAGTTTCAAGGAAGCAGCATATGATCTGGAATCGCTTGAGTCAGAAATTATCAACATTCGTGATAATTTGAGCCAGGTTGCGGTAGACAATGGAAAAGAAGATGCACAACTTTGGGAATCTATAGTTGACAGAAGGATTAGACGACATCGGAGGATGCCTGGAGAATTAACAAGAGATGCAGGACTTTCTGCAGAAGAAGAAATTTCATGTGATATGAACAGCGTAATTGATAGACTCCAAAAAGAGATATCAATACGGTTTTTACATCTAAAAACCTATACAACAAATTTGGATTTTTACTAGACTTCAAAATCTTCTTGCTGAGACAAAAGTCGATACACTTCGTTAAAATTGCTTAGATTTGTGCACAGAAACCGGAGACTGAAAAATGCTTCTCAGTAACCGGACTGAAGTTCTACCGGAAACTTTTGGATCTTCTTGGTTTTATTGTTTCATATGGAGATCACGTATTTCCGAATTTGCGCATTTCACTTCAAATACTTCTAACAATTTCTGTTTCAACTGAAACTGTAATCGGTCCTTCAGCAAACTGAATGCTTATTTTGTCTAATTTACGTGATCAATGGGACAAGATCGTCTTAGGCATCTTGCACTTCTTAACATCGAAAGAGAAACACTTGAGAATATTAATTTTGACAACGTGATTGACGAGTTTGCGCCATTCAAATCAAGGAGGATCAATTTTTTGTAGAATATGTCTATTCGAGTCATGTATAATTAGTAGCTTTTTTTCAAATAATTTGTTTAAAACCGCATTGAGAAATATTATTCTGTATTCTATTTCATTAAAATACCAAATGCTTCGAAAATGAACCATATAAATCGTAAAATTTCAACAACAAAAATTTGTTTGGGGTCGGTCCGACAAGGGGCGCAGATTTTGTGTCAGTCCACGGGTGCACATCACCCTAGCTACGCCACTGGTCAGTAAGTTCGTAAGATGTGGTAAAACCTTCAACAGACATCCGAATTTAAAGGTTTTTCCCATGAATGCGTCTTCTGGTGTACAGTTAAACTCTAAGGTGATAAAAATTATTTTTTTTTACCTGTCAACACATTTAAAAGGTGTTTCCTCTGTATTCCTTTGTGTTCTCTAATGTTAATAGATGATGTAAAATATTTCTCACAGAACTCACATTTGATAGGTTTTTCTCATTTATGTGTTCTGTTGGGTTACCAGATGTGGTAAAACATTTCCCACACACCTCACATTTGAAAGGTTTTTATCCTGTATGTGTTCTTTTATGTTTTGTTAAGAAGCCAGCTGATGTAAAACTTTTCCCACAGCCATCACATTTGAAAGATTTCTCTCCTGTATGAATTCTTTTGTGTTCTATTAGAACACCAGGTGTTGTAAAACATTTCCCACAGAAATCACATTTGAAAGGTTTTTCTCCTGTATGTGTTCTTTTGTGTTTTCTTAAGACGCCAGATGATGTAAACCATTTCCCACAGCCATCACATTTGAAAGGTTTCTCTCCTGTGTGTGTTCTTTTGTGTTCTATTAGAACACCAGATGTGGTAAAACATTTCCCACAGAAATCACATTTGAAAGGTTTTTCGCCTGTATGTGTTCTTTTGTGTTTTCTTAAGACGCCAGATGATGTAAAACGTTTCCCACAACCATCACATTTGAAAGGTTTCTCTCCTGTATGAGTTCTTTTGTGTTCTATTAGAACACCAGATGTGGTAAAACATTTCATACAGAAATCACATTTGAAAGGTTTTTCTCCTGTATGTGTTCTTTTGTGTTTTCTTAAGACGCCAGATGATGTAAAACGTTTCCCACAACCATCACATTTGAAAGGTTTCTCTCCTGTATGAGTTCTTTTGTGTTCTATTAGAACACCAGATGTGGTAAAACATTTCCCACAGAAATCACATTTGAAAGGTTTTTCTCCTGTATGCGTTCTTTTGTGTTTTTTTAAGGTGCCAGATGATGTAAAACGTTTCCCACAACCATCACATTTGAAAGGTTTCTCTCCTGTATGTGTTCTTTTGTGTTCTATTAGAACACCAGATGTGGTAAAACATTTCGCACAGAAATCACATTTGAAAGGCTTTTCTCCTGTATGTGTTCTTTTGTGTTTTTTTAGGACGCCAGATGATGTAAAACGTTTCCCACAACCATCACATTTGAAAGGTTTCTCTCCTGTATGTGTTCTTTTGTGTTCTATTAGGACACCAGATGTGGTAAAACATTTCCCACAGAAATCACATTTGAAAGGTTTTTCTCCTGTATGTGTTCTTTTGTGTTTTCTTAAGACGCCAGATGATGTAAAACGTTTCCCACAACCATCACATTTGAAAGGTTTCTCTCCTGTATGAGTTCTTGTGTGTTCTATTTGAACACCAGATGTGGTAAAACATTTCATACAGAAATCACATTTGAAAGGTTTTTCTCCTGTATGTGTTCTTTTGTGTTTTCTTAAGACGCCAGATGATGTAAAACGTTTCCCACAACCATCACATTTGAAAGGTTTCTCTCCTGTATGAGTTCTTTTGTGTTCTATTAGAACACCAGATGTGGTAAAACATTTCCCACAGAAATCACATTTGAAAGGTTTTTCTCCTGTATGCGTTCTTTTGTGTTTTTTTAAGGTGCCAGATGATGTAAAACGTTTCCCACAACCATCACATTTGAAAGGTTTCTCTCCTGTATGTGTTCTTTTGTGTTCTATTAGAACACCAGATGTGGTAAAACATTTCGCACAGAAATCACATTTGAAAGGCTTTTCTCCTGTATGTGTTCTTTTGTGTTTTTTTAGGACGCCAGATGATGTAAAACGTTTCCCACAACCATCACATTTGAAAGGTTTCTCTCCTGTATGTGTTCTTTTGTGTTCTATTAGGACACCAGATGTGGTAAAACATTTCCCACAGAAATCACATTTGAAAGGTTTTTCTCCTGTATGTGTTCTTTTGTGTTTTCTTAAGACGCCAGATGATGTAAAACGTTTCCCACAACCATCACATTTGAAAGGTTTCTCTCCTGTATGAGTTCTTGTGTGTTCTATTAGAACACCAGATGTGGTAAAACATTTCGCACAGAAATCACATTTGAAAGGCTTTTCTCCTGTATGTGTTCTTTTGTGTTTTTTTAGGACGCCAGATGATGTAAAACGTTTCCCACAACCATCACATTTGAAAGGTTTCTCTCCTGTATGTGTTCTTTTGTGTTCTATTAGGACACCAGATGTGGTAAAACATTTCCCACAGAAATCACATTTGAAAGGTTTTTCTCCTGTATGTGTTCTTTTATGTTTTTTAAAAACACCAGATGATGTAAAACGTTTCCCACAGCCATCGCATTTGAAAGGTTTCTCTCCTGTATGTGTTCTTTTGTGTTCTATTAGAACACCAGATGTGGTAAAACATTTCCCACAGACATCACATTTGAAAGGTTTTTCTTCTGTATGTGTTCTTTTGTGTTTAGTTAAGACGCCAGATGATGTAAAACATTTCCCACAGCCATCACATTTGAAAGGTTTCTCTCCTGTATGTGTTCTTTTGTGTTCTATTAGAACACCAGATGTGGTAAAACCTTTCCAACAGACATCACATTTGAATGGTTTTTCTCCTGTATGTGTTCTTTTGTGTTTTTTTAAAACGCCAGATGATGTAAAACGTTTCCCACAGCCATCGCATTTGAAAGGTTTCTCTCCTGTATGTGTTCTTTTGTGTTCTTTTAGAACACCAGATGTGGTAAAACATTTCCCACAGACATCACATTTGAAAGGTTTTTCTTCTGTATGTGTTCTTTTGTGTTTAGTTAAGACGCCAGATGATGTAAAACATTTCCCACAGCCATCGCATTTGAAAGGTTTCTCTCCTGTATGTGTTCTTTTGTGTTCTATTAGAACACCAGGTGTGGTAAAACATTTCCCACAGAAATCACAGTTGAAAGGCTTCTCTCCTGTATGTGTTCTTTTGTGTTTTTTTAAGATGCCAGATGATGTAAAACGTTTCCCACAACCATCACATTTGAAAGGTTTCTCTCCTGTATGAGTTCGTGTGTGTTCTATTAGAACACCAGATGTGGTAAAACATTTCCCACAGAAATCACATTTGAAAGGTTTTTCTTCTGTATGTGTTCTTTTGTGTTTAGTTAAGACGCCAGATGATGTAAAACATTTCCCACAGCCATCGCATTTGAAAGGTTTCTCTCCTGTATGTGTTCTTTTGTGTTCTATTAGAACACCAGATGTGGTAAAACATTTCCCACAGACATCACATTTGAATGGTTTTTCTCCTGTATGTGTTCTTTTGTGTTTTTTTAAAACGCCAGATGATGTAAAACGTTTCCGACAGCCATCACATTTGAAAGGTTTCTCTCCTGTATGTGTTCTTTTGTGTTCTATGAGAACACCAGATGTGGTAAAACATTTCCCACAGAAGTCACATTTGAAAGGTTTTTCTCCTGTATGTGTTCTTCTGTGTTTTTTTAAAACGCCAGATGATGTAAAACGTTTCCCACAGCCATCACATTTGAAAGGTTTCTCTCCTGTATGTGTTCTTTTGTGTTCTATTAGAACACCAGATGTGGTAAAACATTTCCCACAGACATCACACTTGAAAGGATTTTCTCCTGTATGTGTTCTTTTGTGTTTTTTAAAGACGCCAGATGATGTAAAACGTTTCCCACAGCCATCGCATTTGAAAGGTTTGTCTCCTGTATGTGTTCTTTTGTGTTCTATGAGAACACCAGATGTGGTAAAACATTTCCCACAGAAGTCACATTTGAAAGGTTTTTCTCCTGTATGTGTTCTTCTGTGTTTTTTTAAGACCCCAGATGATGTAAAACGTTTCCCACAGCCATCGCATTTGAAAGGTTTCTCTCCTGTATGTGTTCTTTTGTGTTCTATTAGAACACCAGATGTGGTAAAACATTTGCCACAGAAATCACATTTGAAATGTTTTTCTCCTGTATGTGTTCTTTTGTGTTTTGTTAAGACGCCAGATGTGGTAAAACATTTCCCACAGACATCACATTTGAAAGGTTTCTCTCCTGTAAGAGTCATTTTGTGGAAAGTTAAGATACCAGATTTGGTAAAACATTTCCCACATACATCATCTTGGAAAGTAGATTTTTCTGAATTCATCCTTTTAAGTTTTTTTAGCAGCTACATCACATAATAAATTTGCCAATGACTCTAATTTTACAATGTTAATCACCTGCATGTGTTGTTTCTGTGATCTAATAATTAAAGTCTACATTGATAGTTAGAATCACTGAGAACACATCTGAAAGCTCTTTCTCCTGAATGTGTCTATGTGTTTTGTAATAAGTTGTTTGAGCTTTATGTTTTACTGGACTCACGGGTAAAAATAATTATTATATTATTTAGACTCTTTGCTCTTATGTGGCAATAATTTCAATAATTTTGTTTCTGATGCCAAACTCAAGGGACATTTTATGTAGATATGAACACAATTTGCACTTGAAAACATCTGAAACACAAAATAAAGATATTAAATTAATTAATTAATGTATATGCAACTGATTAAAAATTAAATGTATGTATTAATAAATTTTAATTTATCCCTTAATTTAATAATGTTATTACAATGTAATTTTTTTTTAACATGTAAAGTGCTGTGAGCCTGGCTCCTTGCTGGGATACAGGCATGATACAGCGCTATAAAAATTATAAATTTATTATTATTATTATTATGACATGTATACAAAGCACACAATCTGTATATGTAAGAGACAAACATTCATTGTTTCTAATATGTAAATATTATCTGGTTGTATAAAGTACTTGTATAAATAAGCAAGCCTCTGTTGATCCTGACTTAACCGACTACAATCTCTATCCTCCAGCAGTTAGAAGCACAAAATATTTTGATACAGAACCTAGTATTAAATTATTAAATAACTTGAACACATAATATGTACTATGTAGTAGAAAAATTAATCACCTAGACCAGGGGTCTCCAAACTTTTCTGCCGGAGGGCTACATTTACTGTCAAACAGCAGTTTGGGGGCCGACTACAAAGAGTTTTGTGGTAAACTACAGGTAAAAATAATATCTTTTTTTTTAGATAAAAGGTATCCAGGGGCCGGATGAGAGAGCCTCGCGGGCCGCATCAGGCTCGCGGGCCGTAGTTTGGAGACCCCTGACCTAGACAAACATCGTGTTCTGTGTCCACATCAACACAGAATTAGGGAAAAACAAATCATATGAAACACAATTAATAGGTCTAAAACTAAAAGATGAATTGTCAAACAAAAAAAAGGCTTAGATAACAACTATCAAATATATATGTTACAGGCAAAGTGTGAAATTCAGGCATTCTATAGAATGCCTAGGCAATGTATAGAATGCCTGATGGTTTCAGGCATAGTATGAAATGAGTGCTATTTTATAAATAACCTAGGCATTCTATTCTATTCGTCTGCAAAGTATGTAATTGGCCATTTTCCCAGCCACTCATGTTGGCGGTGGCGCTTTAGTCGTTGTTTGGTGATGGCAATTGAAGCCTGTGAGTGTTGAAAGTTATTGTAAGACAGTGTTTAGACAGTACGAGGTTCCACTACCAAATCAAAGACAATATTGCCAAAATTCTTCTCGAGGCGTCAGTTTATATCATCCGGCTGAGATTCCACAGACGTTCTCCCATAACGTTTCCTATTGGATTGCTGTGTGACCATGTCGGAAGAGAATGTACTGCTAGGACATGAATCACGCCATGTTGACATGCAGCGGCGGTTTTACAATGAGTTATCAAAAGTAAGAGCCAATGCTGCTAAAAACAGCGTTTTTTAAAAATAACCAAAACAGTTACAAAAAATTGGTGGACGATGTGAGAATGGCTTTTGTAGAATTTGAGTTAGGTTATTTTTTTCCATTAATTAATTTTTGTGTGTTTCTATTTGAAATGTTACATTCCATTATGTCCACCTGCCCACAAAATGGGCACTAATATGGTCATTGTATATTTCTTATATAGATACAGAAACAACATAGGGATATGAGCTCATGACTTTTCAGCATAGACCGGTCACCCGTTTAAGGTCTGTATCCACCCATCCAAAAATTTGATAATTATGTAAGCCAAAACTGTTACCTATTTTAAATTTGATAATTATGTAAGCCAAAACTGTTACCTATTTTAAATTTGATAATTATGTAAGCCAAAACTGTTACCTATTTTAAATTTGATAATTATGTAAGCCAGAACCGTTGCCTATTTTAAATTTGATAATTATGTAAGCCAAAACTGTTACCTATTTTAAATTTCTGACTCATTTTTCTTTCCCCACTTTATTTTTTATTATTAATTGCACACAATTTTTAGGCAAATTTACAAAACAATGAACAAAAATGTTTAAATAAAATCAAGCCATTACTTTGTAACTTTTAATTATTGGTAATCCGGTAATTATCTTATGACTCATGGGCTTTTTTTAAATAGTAAATATCTTATCTGACTTATCTGTTTTAGAATCTCCTCAAAGACAGAAGATTATTGCATCCTAAACTTATCAACTTGGCAACCAATGCCATGTCCGAATTCTGGAAGGGAAGAAGGATAATTTGTATGTGTTTCTCTTTGCACACAGAATAAGAAATGTGTTTTTATCCCTGAACCTATGCCTATGTCTATCAGTATCTGCCTTATGTATTAAAATTATTATTATTTATTTTCTACTTTGCTCTTCTATCCTCTATCAGAGTGATTATTCACTCAGCTGTGGGAATATTGTCTAGCATTATTCACACAGTCATGCATGCACATTGGTGTTTTATTTGGTTATTTATAGTTATAATTTTAAAAAATCTTGTTTCATCATGAGCATTGCTAGAGGGGTGGATAGGCGAAGGCAAGCTGTATTAGTCGAATTGGTGGTTTAAATCACATTGGGGTCACTAATTTAAAAAAATATTTATTATTATTATTAATATTTTTTTTTAAAAACCCCAATGAGTGCAGGCAGTTTGTGTTATATATTATACTAGAAAAATACCCGCACTTTGTAGCGGGAGTGTGCTGACCCTTTATCCAAGTATTAGTTGCTGGTTATTACAATTTTTATTTGCCAGTTAAATTTCAGATTCATGTAATTAGTTAAAATCTTATGAGAAACAGAGATATGCCATTTTACCACGTGAGTTGTTTTCACTTAATGCAGTGCCTTTTAACATAACCTTACTATTTAAAAGATATGATTTATTAAATTATGATTCTTGCTGACCAAAATAACTAAATTTACAATTTCATTCCCACTTGTACAAAATTAACATAACTTATAGGTTTTCCGAAAGAGCTCTACCACCCTCGTCACTCAAAAATGTAATATATAATTACGAAACTGCATCGTAGCACAATTGTAAGTTATATAATATTTGTAACCACGTCTATGTGATAAAGAACATGTGGCACTATCCCTTTAAAGGGCAAAAGCTAAGTGACTCATAGCGCAAATAAACAAAAAATTTAAAATTATAAATGTACTTTCTAAAATACTTTTAAAAAACAAAAAAACAACCAAAAAAAAACGGTCGTATTAAAATGATATAAAAAAATGTGCACACCATATTTAGACAATATAGAAAGCTGGCCGCATAAAATAAAGTCTTGTTATAAAGTAAATGTACTGGACCAAAATAACTCATCCTTTTGACGTATTCATAATTGTTGTAACAGGGAAATAATATTTAACATTTTTTATGTCTATATATTTTACGATTTATATTTGCGGTTTATGAGTAATGTGTATAATTTCAAAAAGGAATCTTTTTTTGTTGTTCCCTATTTCGGATAAGGCATCATATTTTGTAAATTATATTC
This sequence comes from Ampullaceana balthica, assembly GCA_944989445.1. Taxonomy (NCBI): domain Eukaryota; kingdom Metazoa; phylum Mollusca; class Gastropoda; family Lymnaeidae; genus Ampullaceana; species Ampullaceana balthica. The sequence continues at coordinate 909,589 of CALYLW010000181.1, read as the reverse complement.
AACTAGACGCCCCGCGGCGTAGCATACGCCGCAGACTTGCTCATAGATAGTGCAAGAAAAAAAGGGAGGGGGAGAACGGACACAAACAGTAGCACGAACAAATGGGAACAACGCGGGTGAACGATGGGGGACCACCGAAGCATTTCTGGCATTGAACGGAAGTGGCTACGCCTAATAGGCATGAATAGCGTCTAGCTCCTATTTAATTGTGAATTTCTTAAGTATTGGACTGTTTTGTTATTGTTATTTCTGGATCAGGATGTTCTTTATGGATCCCTGTTTTGGACGAGCTGCCTTTTTCATTTCTCAAAATGTTGGATTGTTTATCTTTTGGCTGTTTTTCTTTGCAAGACTCAACGTCTTTGTCCGACTACAATGTCAGCCATCTTTGTTCTTACGATTAACGTTCGGACAAGCCCACGACAATAACAATAGCAATTCCCGACAGCACACAGGTAGGCGACCATTACACTACACAAGAAATTGCCTTGTATCAATGAACAAGAAGCATATACGCATAACATCTGAACTGGTGTGTATACTTAAAGATCTGTGTATTGGCCGAAACCTTCCTCGGAAGCGTAAATCTCGTGGTGGGAAACGAAAACAGAGACGAATCCCAGTCCTTATTTCCAAACAAAGACCTAACTCTGATTTTCATGTTGGTGTAGACAGCCATCAACGTTCTTATAACATTTTAAATGTTTTACCTATCAAAACATCTCCCAACTATACAGAAAGAAATCTCTGCATCGCGTCATTTAACGCTCAGTCACTTGGTCCATGTGACAAACGTACCGCTGTATGTGAATTTATCATGGACAGGCGGATAGACATCATGTTTATTCAGGAGACCTGGTTTCAACAAACTGGTGATGAGGGAAAGTGTGCTGATATTGCTCCACCTGGATATTCTGTTCGATCATTTCCACGTGCCACTCGAGGTGGAGGCCTAGCTGCCGTCAACAGAAGTACGCTGTCACAAGAGCTTTCATTTGTAACAGAATTCGAATTTGCTCACACATCCTTTGAGTTGGTTCAAATCACATTGTCAGTGCCCCATCGTATCATCCACTTTATGTGCATCTACCGTGTCTTTCCTAGTAAAAAAAATAAATTAACAGATGCCAAATTTCTTGAAGAATTCCAGGAACTTTTGGACCATGCCAACACTCTGCCTGGCACTTACATGATAGTAGGTGACATGAACATTCATTATGATCAACCGCAGAATCCCATGACAGCAAATATGGTCGAGATTTTGGATTCATTCAACATTGATCAAATGATTGATAAACCCACCCATAATAGAGGACATATAATTGATTGGGTATTGCACAGACCTGACGATTGCCTTGTCAAATCCGCAATCGTAACAGAAGAGCTGTCCTCGGATCATTTTTGTGTTATTTGTGAACTTAGGGTGATTGCCCCCCCCTCCTCCCACAAAATTCAAGGACCTTCGCAATCTACGTGCCATGAATCGCGACGCCTTCCGGCAAGATCTAAGTGTGGCCGTGTCCCCTGACCTGTGCCCCACTTTGGATAAACTGAATAGTACACTACTATCTGTGCTGGACTTACATGCCCCTGTCACCCGCCACAATGTCAAGTCAACACGATCATCTCCGTGGTATTCAACAATAAGGGAAGAACTTCGACGCGCCAAGAAAGCTCGACGTATAGCAGAAAAGACTTGGTTGAAGTCGAGACTTGTCGTCAATAAGCAAATTTATTCCGCTGCCAAGCGATGTGTTACTAATATTGTACATCAAGCAAAAACATCATATTTTAATAATAAAATAATCACAAGTAGTACTAGTAGGCAGCTATTTAAGGTATGCAATAACCTCAGAGGGAGTGGTAACGCTATGGTCCTTCCCTCTGTGTATCCCCTGCATCAGCAACCAGATATATTTTGTAACTTTTTTATCAACAAAATTGCTAAAATTCGTGATGAACTTGACAGAACGTTGTTGCCACCACATGATGTATCTCCTTCTATTGCTGTGAGGTCAGGCTTTGACATGTTTCAGACTGTTACGGAAAATGAGGTCAAAAGTGTTATTCTAAAATCTAGGCCAACGTCCTGCCCTCTTGATCCCATCCCCACTCCACTATTGGTTGAGTCATTAGATCTCTTACTCCCAACAGTAACTAATATAGTTAATGAAAGTCTAAAATCTGGCACCTTTCCTTCATTATGTAAATCTGCTATTATAAAACCCTTGCTGAAAAAAAAAGGGTTAGACCAAAACAATTTAAACAACTATCGACCTGTGTCTAATATTTCATTTTTGTCGAAAGTCATTGAAAAACTAGTCTTAAAACAACTTTTTTCTTATCTAAATGACCACACTCTATTAAGTCCTAATCAGTCGGCCTACAGACCTTCTCACAGCACAGAGACCACTCTGTTGAAGGTAACAAATGACCTCCTGCTCGCACTGGACAGTGGGAAAATTTCTATATTGGTCCTCTTAGATCTTAGTGCAGCCTTTGACACTGTTGACCATCAAATACTGCTGAAAACCCTGCAAAGTTATTTTGGAATTTCTGGCTCAGTTCTGGCTTGGTTTCAATCATACTTATCTAACAGATCACAGGTAGTATCAGTAGATGGTTGTATCTCTCACAAAGCTGACTTGCTTTATGGTGTGCCTCAGGGTTCTGTTTTGGGTCCGGTACTTTTTGTACTGTATACAAGACCGCTACTTCTACTGCTTGAAAAGCATTCAGTTAAAAGCCAATCATTTGCAGATGATACTCAACTATATATTCACACTGATCCCTCTAATATGGACTCCGGTGTCCAATTGTTGCAGGAGTGCATTGGTGAAGTGAAGTCTTGGATGACGTTAAGCAAACTCAAGCTGAATGATGACAAGACTGAAGCACTTCTATTTTGCAACAATAAATCACGCAGTACTTTGTCTCTTCCGAAGTCAATTCACGTAGCCAGTTCGGATATTCTGTTCACAACATCGACTAGGAATCTTGGCTACATTATTTCTGACAACATGTCTATTAACAACTTCATCAATCACATCTGTCGCTCTGCCTACACTGCCATTCGTCAGATCAGCTCAATCCGTCATTACTTAACAGTTAGTGCCACAAAAACACTAGTCTGTGCTCTTGTACTGGCTCGTATGGATTACTGCAATTCTCTTCTGTCAGGTGTGCCAAAACAATGCATTGAAAGACTACAGAAAGTTCAAAATTCAGCTGCCAGACTGGTGCTCAATGCAAAAAAACATGACCATGTTACTCCACTTCTTCGCTCACTTCATTGGCTGCCTATACAAGCCCGTATTGATTACAAACTGGCCGTTCTCTGTCACAATTTCTTTTCGGACTCAAGCCCATCGTATCTTACTGAACTTTTGTCGGTCTACTCACCCACTCGCAAGCTAAGATCTTCTGCAGACACACGCGTTCTCTCTGTTCCTACGACACGCACCAAAACGTTTGGTGAAAGGTCGTTCTCTTTTTGTGCAGCCAAACAATGGAATTCTCTACCATTACACATACGTGGTATTCAAACAACCAAGTCCTTCAAGACTGCACTTAAGACACATCTTTTCAAAATTTATTTTTAAAATTGATGAAACAACATTTCTTGTAAATGATTAACGTAGCTTATGTATAATGTATTGTAATTGTGTGTGTTTGTTGTGATATGAATGTTAATTTAATACTTATAAGTATGTTATTTCTTTCATGTAAAGCGCTGTGAGCCCAGTTCCTTACTGGGATACAACGCTATATAAATAATCAATTTATTATTATTATTATTATTATATTCCTAATTTTAAAAAAAACAAAGAAAACAAAATCTATTTTATGTTAAAAACGCATGTGAAACCATGACAATAATTGATTTTAAAAATGGCCTATGTTAATCCATCATCAAAGGAATGAACATAACATATTCAATTCGCAATACAAAATAATTAAGCGTTTTCAGGATCACTTTATTTAGTTTAATCTACTTATGTTAATAGGTCCGTTAGCCTAAGTTTAAATAGTATAAGTGTATAGGTTATGTAAAAGACAATAGCTTATGTAAAAGACAAACAAAATATAAATGTTATATTAATAGGACACAGCTAAATTTAAGATGCGTACACGAAAATGTGCGCACAGTAAACAGTAATCAGGCGATAAAAGATTTTAGAACGCGCACCGCTAAAAATGAAGCATTGAAAAAAATACTGACACAATTATTACATAAATAGGTTTTTTATTAAATGTCGAGTTATGGAACAGAAAATAATTAAATAAAATTCGCAATTAAATTCAAACGTGTAGACAATTAAATCTAATGCATCGTGTGGCAGTTGTAATTAAATATGTTTACTTGTCTATCTAATATATAGAAAGTAACAGTAAAGAAAATGACAATTCTTTGTACTACACAGCTCAAATTATGAAGAGTACACAAAAATGTGCGCACCGTAATTAGACATAATATTTTTTGAATGCGCACCACTGAAAATAAAGTGTTGGGGAAAAAAAACGTCACCAAAAGTAACTCGCTTTGAACGGCTTTTGAACGTCCGCGTAAATTTGTTCAATACAGAAATGAGGTTAAATTTTTTATTCTTTGTCTCTGCATTTTCTGATTATTTAATTTACGGCATTCAGGCAAAAGGGACAATTACAAAAACTAACTTAAAACCACCTTCAGGGTAAAAGGAACCGTCCTGCCAAATTTGGTCCCCGTCCGTCATTTGGTTTTTCCGTGGCTGTCTAACAGAAAGTCGAAAAGTGAAACATACAAACATACAAAGATACAAACACCAACTGAGCTTTATATATTAGATGAGCACTCAAGCAGACTCAAAGTTCCATGAAACATTTTATTATTTTTCATCATGCCTGTGTTATCTGTACCATACAAGATAAATCCGCAAAATGTATCACAGAAGAACAAGAAATTCCCAGAAGATGGACAGAAGAATACTGTTCTGAGCTGTACAATGAAGACTCCAAAGGCGATGCATCAGTGCTCAACTGCCCAAAGTCAACTAACACAGACATGCATTCTATTCTCCGCGACGAGGTGGAGCTGGCTGTACAAAAATTGAAGAAGGGGAAATCAGCTGGAGCGGACAACATTCCAGGCGAACTGATTCAGGTAGGAGGTAACCCCGTAATAAACATCCTAACTAACATGTGTAACAAGATCTGGCAGACAGGAAAATGACCAACCCCCTGGACGCAATCGCTGGATATCACGCTCCCAAAAAAGGGTAATCTACAGATATGTCAGAACTACCGTACAATCAGCCTGATTAGTCACCCCAGCAAAGTCATGCTTATGATCATATTGAACAGACTGAAACCACAAGCAGAGCAAATCATTTCAGAAGAACAGGCGGGCTTCAGAGCAGGAAGAAGCACAACGGAGCAAATCTTTAACCTGCGAGTGCTCTGTGAAAAACATCTCCAACACCAGAGTGACCTCTATCATGTCTTTATAGACTTTAAAAAAGCGTTTGACAGAGTGTGGCATGCGGCACTGTGGGCAACTATGCACAAATTCAACATAAACGCAAACCTCATTGAAGTGATCAAGAACCTTTACAACAGAGCAACCAGCGCAGTACTCTTCAACAGCAAGCTGGGAGATTGGTTCAAGACCACTGTTGGTGTCAGACAAGGATGTTTACTTTCCCCCATCCTTATCTTATCTTATCTGTTTACAGACGCTCCTTCTATACAGAAGATTATTGCGTCCTACGCTTATCTATGGTTTGTGTTTAGTCCTGCATTTTTATTAGAGATTTAAATGTTGATAAAGTGTTGGTTTTCCTGGATTCTTCAGGCAACCCATTCCACGCCCGAATTCCGGACGGGAAGAAGGAAAACTTGTATGTGTTTGTTCTTGCATACGGAATAAGAAAGGTGTTTTTATCCTTATGTCTATCTGAGGGTTGTATTAAGTTATCTTTGTGTTGTATTTCTAAATTAGAATTAATTGCTTTATGTATGATTACTACTTTGTTCTTGGTTCTTCTATCCTCTAGTGTTTCAAGGTTTAATGATTTAACTAATGGTGTTATTCTTGTCAGTTTCGAATATTCTCCAGTAATGAATCTGGCAGCTCTTTTTTGAATTTGTTCTAGTTTATCAATGTTTTCTTTGGTGGATGGGTCCCATACAGAAGATGCATATTCTAGTACAGGTCTCACCAAAGTGAGGTAGCATTTTAGTTTCATATCTCTATTACATTTGTTAAAGTTCCTTTTTATAAAGCCTAAGGTTTTGTTTGATTTTTTAATAACTTCATTGACATGGGGATTCCATGATAGTTTCTCATTTATTAAGACTCCTAAGTATTTTGCATCTTTAGTTTGGGTCAGTTCTTTTCCATGAATGTAATATTTTGAATTTATTTGTTTCTTTTTCTTTGTTACTCTTAACAGTTGACACTTTTCTGGGTGGAAAGACATACTCCAGTTAGTTTCCCATTTTATCAATTCATCTAAGTCTTTTTGTAAAATTTTGCTATCTTGTTCTGATTTAATTGTTCTATAGATTATACAATCATCAGCAAATAACCTAACTTTTGTACCTGTTGAGATGTTGTTGGGTAAATCATTTATATAAATTAAAAAGAGTAAGGGACCTAGCACAGTTCCTTGTGGAACTCCTGAGTTAACCTTTATTGGTGCAGATTTAGATCCATTAATTATTACAGTTTGCTCCCTGCCCAAAAGGAAGTCTTGGATCCAGTGATGTAAGGAACCTGAGATTCCAAAGTAGTTAAGTTTTTTAAGTAAACTAAGGTGGTGAACTTTGTCAAATGCTTTTGAGAAGTCTAGTAATATTGTATCTATTTGATCATTTTTGTCCAAGCCTTTTGATAGTTCATCTATTAAACCTATTAATTGTGTTTCACATGATCTGTTTTTTCTAAAGCCGTGTTGATGTGGGCATAGGGCATTATATTTGTCAAGGTGGTTAACTATTCTACTATATATTATGTGTTCTAGTAATTTACAGGTGATACTAGTAAGTGATACAGGCCTGTAATTACCAGGGTCTGATTTATCCCCTTTCTTAAAGAGTGGAGTTACGTTAGCTAATTTCCAATCCTGGGGCACTTTACCCTGGTTTAGAGAGGCTTGAAAGAGAACTACAAGGATTGGGGACAGTTCATTGTTTAGTTCTTTTAATAATCTTGCAGGCAAATCATCTGGGCCAGTAGCTTTGTTTATTTTTAAGTTTTTTAGGAGTGAATGTATACCTATCTCATCTACAGTTATGTTACCTATTTCCTCCATTTTATTTAAATTTATTAAAACTTCCTTGTCGCCTGAGGCAGAAAAAGATGATGCAAAATATGTGTTAAGGATATTAGCTTTAGTTTCATTATCATTATAGGTTTTATTATTTGAGCCTTTTAGTGTGGCTATTCCTGAAGGTTCCATTTTTTTAGATTTGATAAAGGACCATAAGTTTTTATTGTTATCTTTGGTAATTACATTGTTTATATATTCATTTTGGAGGTTCCGACTAAGTTTTTGTGTCAAGTGTTTAATCTTTTTAAGTATTTTTTGTGTATCCTATATGAATAGGTAGCTTTATATTTCTTAAATAAGTTCTCTTTTAGTTTGCATAGCTTTTTCAATCTAGAATTGAACCAGCATTTGTTAATTTTATTTGATGTTAGTTTTGTTGGAACATTCTCATCCATTATAGTTTTTAGATTTGTTTTTATATCTTTCCAAATTTCTTCTACTGGGCTATTAGTGTTAAATTTACTTAGGAAAGTTTGTTGGAAGTTAGCCGCTGATTGGTGTAGTTTTATTGAATTACATTTATTCCAAAGATAGATTATTCTTCTAGGTATCTTATTAATTTTAGTTTTTATTGTATTGGTGACCCTAACTATATCATGGTCGGACAGTCCTGGAATTATTTTATAGTCTAACACTAGTCCTGGTCTATTTGTTAGGAATAAATCTAGTGTTTTATTTTTCCTTGTTGCTGTTTTTACTACCTGTTCTAGGTTTATGTTGTTTATAGTTTATAGTGTCTAAAAAGTGTTCATTAATTTCTTTGTTAGTTTGATGGTTATCAATTGTATAATTTTTCCAATTTATATCTGGAAGATTAAAGTCCCCCATAATCCATAGAACTGCATTTTTATTATTCTCTTTTATGAAAGTTAATTGACTACAAAGATTGTTCATGTATTCTAGTTTTGTATTCGGAGGTCTATATATACTGCCTACAATAAGTGGGGATGAGTTTGGTGTAATTATTTTACAATAAATAGACTCTATATTAAAATTTGGCTGTGTAGTAATTTCTTCAGCTATGATATTTGATTTAATTGCAAGTAGCACTCCTCCATAATTGTCTGGTCTATCTTTCCTAAAAATATTATAATTGGTGTTTAAAATCTCAGAGTTATATATGTTGAGGTTCAACCAAGTTTCAGAACCAGCAATTATGTCTGGTTCTTCTGTTTTTATAAGTAGTTCTAAATCTGGAATTTTATTTTTTAAGCTTTGGAAATTAACTATTAGTGTTTTGAGAATGTTTTGATTATTATTATTATTAGATTTTTTATGGGTAATTTTATGGGTTTGTGTGGTAGGTTTCATTTTATCTAGTGGTTTATTTATAAAAGGATTAGCCAAAACACTGTACGAGTTTGTGGTGATAAGGTCCTTATAGTTAAATAAATCTGAACTGATTTGGGGCAACCCACAATGTATGCAGTGCCAAGATGCATATTTATTTCTTAGGCCTATTGCTATGTGCTTTGGTGTGTTAGAATGCAGGCATGCAATGTGGTACCATTCATTGCAGGTGTCACACTGAATGGTTCCTTGTTTGGTAGTGCATGCCTTAATACAAATTTGACATTTAGATGATACTGGGCCTGGGTTAAGTTCTATGTCGCCTGAGAGGAGCAAAATTAAGATTAAGTGTTTTTGCTTATATCTACATATTTTATGTTTCCATTGTTTGAAGGAGATTTCCTTTATTGTGCTTAAGATAGAGGTGTAGTCAGTGTGCTTTGTGTTGTGGTGGTTTATAATTATTGATATATTACTCTGATTTTTAGGATGTTTGTTGGTTGACGTTTATGTCCTTAAAAGTAGTGTGGTTATTACTAAGACTAAGATGAAAATTCTCATTTTCGGGTTAGTGTTAGACTAGGTTTAATTTTAAGGCTTAAGTTTAAGACTATTAAATATTACTATTACTAATTACTATTACTATTATTATTATTATGATACTATAAGTTATGTATAATTTTGTTAAAGTGTGTTTAATTGTTCTAATTTGATTAGGTTCAATTACATTTAAATATGAATTCTACACCTAGTAATTAATTTATTTGGAAGGTATATAAAATTGGTGATTTTATGTTATGTACACAGTTACGATTTGGAGAGTTCAAAATTAATAACAATAACAATAAAAATGGCCGCCTACATAACTACTTAGGATTTTAGTAATTTTAGTAAAAAATAATATTATTAAACAGCTAAAATTATTATAATTTGGTTAATTATAGATTAGTTAAGGGTTTGAAAAGAATTTAGTATTATGAAATTAGGCAAATATATGAAAATATATGAAAACTTAGCTCTAGTAGAAATAGTGACCGCTCACAAACCGGAAGTCGTAGTCATCCTCTTCAACCTCTTCCTTGAAAGGATCATGACAGATGTTTGGAAGACCATGTCGGAATAGTCAGCATCGGAGGGAGAAGTATAACCAACCTACGCTTCGCCGATGACATAGACGGCCTAGCTGGTAGCGAGGACGAACTAAAAGAATTCCTTGCAAAGCTAGAGAAAACAGCAAAGGTGTACGGCATGGAAATCAACGCAGAAAAGACCAAGGTCATGACAAATAGTAAATTCACAAGTGAGATTCGGATAAACGGGCAAAAACTCGAAGAAGTCTCCACCTTCAAATATCTAGGGGCCATAATATCCGACGAAGGCTCAAAGCCAGAAATTCTTGCCAGAGTAGCCCAAACAATGGCAGCATTGAGTAAATTAAAGCACATCTGGCAAAGCAAGAAGCTCTCCATGAGATCAAAGATCCGGCTAATGCGCTCTCTGGCGATGTCGGTCTTTTTGTATGGTTGTGAGGCTTGGACACTCACTGCAGACTTCCAAGGAAAAATCAATGCGCTAGAGATGAGATGTTTGAGAAAGATATTGAACATCTCCTACACAGCGCACATCACAAACGAAGCGGTCCGCAACACAATAAGTACTGTCATTGGCCCCTACGAGGACCTACTCACATCCATTAAGAAGAGGAAATTACAATGGTACGGACACATGACAAGAACTGGAGGTCTCGCAAAAACTATATTGCAAGGCACAGTCCAGGGAGGAAGGAAAAGAGGCAGACAAAAGAAGAGATGGGAGGACGATCTCAAAGAGTGGACCGGCCTGTCATTCAGCGACTCTCAAAGGGCAGCACAGGACCAGGACAAATGGCATGTGTTAGTGAGCAGCTCACGATGGTGCCCCAACAACGGGTTAAGGGATAGTTCAAGTGTTATCTGTGCTGTTACATATTCTATATAGTCTTACGCTTTGGGATGGTTTAATTAACTTAATGGCTTTTGGGAAGAATAATAGTTAGCTTACTATCAATTAGTACAGAGTTTAGACCAGTGGTTCCCAAACTTTTTTGATCCATGGACCCCTTTTTATAGTCAACACTTGCCCATGGACCCCCAGGTGAAAAAACTACATAAACGTTTAGTGCAAAAATTACAAATCCAAAAAAAGCTAAATTTTTATGAAGAAGTATTTACTGAAATCATAACATTTGTTTAAAATAAAATTTAAAACAATTAATGACTTGGATGAACGTGCTTAGATTTTATGAGTGTATTTATGATCGAAACAACCGCAAATCCCTAATTTCTAGCCGGTTTCTTTTGTGTGTGTGTGTGTGATGAGATTCATAACGACACTGAATTTGTGTTATACCAAATAGGAAGATGGAAAGCAGTCAACACCTTCTGTACAATAACCCATGATGCAGGATGTCAAATTGGGATCTGTTTTTGTAACCAGAATTTGTGGTATCTTTGTTCAAACATTGGTTAAAGTTCCTCATATGTGGATATTTCAATAGGCTGCTCCTGTATTAGGATGTATACATCTGTGTTTGGGACCTGAGTTTGTTGACGCACAAAAGGGTTCAACTGCCAGTTGGGAATATCCAAGTGAAGAATATTCAAATCTTTGGTTCAGACAGCACGAAGAGCCGTTACGTGTTGACAGTAATCAAGCAAATCATCATCTTTATTTTGCAATTTCGAAAGATTTGGAAACTGATAACATTTTCCTCTTCCCAAAACTTGTTTAGTTTTTCAACAAACGCAGACATTACGCTTTTAATTTTTGATTAATTTTAATTGGTCACCTTTTAGTTCAAATTAGTTACGTAAAAGTAAGCCAATAAATCAGTCATATACGTGTACCATTTTTTGAGTTCATTAAAATTTGTTGCAAATCATTGTCTTTGCTTTCCAGCAATTCAAACAATGAATCAAAGAGAGCATAAACTCGATTTATAGTCTTCGTCATTTTCAAAGCAATGTTGAGCAAATAATCTCTCATTGAAGGCATTCCTTTTGTTTTTATTAACTGCTGTAATGTCATACTCCAGAGATTCATGTGAAAGTTCACTACATGTATGTTTTTTTTGTGTGACTAAATGATGTTGCTGAATGATATATTGTACTGAAAATACATTTGTACAGCTTGTTTTAAGTATGCCAGAAAGCCTCAGTATTTTCCTACCATTGCCGGAGCACCGCCAGTAGGAACAGAAATGATATTAGTCAAGGGTATATGTTTAACATCAAAAAATATTTTTCATTCAGTAAATAACTTTTCACCTTTGGTATCTGTTTCCAAACATTTAGCAAATAACAATTCTTGGCAAAATTTTTCCTCTTTTACATATCTTCATAAGCTAAAAGTAAAGCTTTGTTTCAGGGTAAAGCTGTATAGAGAACTTAAATGTTTTTAAGTATTCACATAAAGAATTTTCTTCGCACTGAGCCATTTTGTCAATCCTTCTTTGTACTGTATTATTACTCAGTGGAATTACATGTAATCTTATATCGTTGAAAGCTGGGTTGTGCAATACTGTGAATGTTATCTCAATTACAGCTGGTAAAATAGTTCTTCACCAATTGTGTACGGCTTTCGGGATTATGCAAGCAAAAGAGAAATATATTACTGTAATGTTAAAAGAACCTCTCAGTCCCTCTTCATCTCACTTGGATGTTGTTCCTATGAGTTGTTGCAGTGACAGTATTTTGAAATATTTTGTTTGATTGTTTACTTTTGGAAAAAAGTTAAATCCTTATCTTTTTTTTGTCACTATGAATACTTATTAAATGTTCCTTAAGCCTGGAAGATTTCATTGAATCATTTGACATAGTTTTATTACATAGAAGACACATAAGTTAAATACTATTTCCTTGTGATGAAATACAATGTATAGCCATTCTTCTAAATATTCCACACTGTTTGGTAGGCGTATTTTCTTCGGTTCACTCACACTCTTTTCTGTTGTAACAAACCACTGTTAATAATTATAAACTTTTTAAATGGAATGCTGCAGTAAAGCCCTTTTGAAAAATATTATTTGACGTAAGGATACAATTTAGATAAATGGCCCCCTTAGAATAACAAGGTTCTAAGTCGAGTTTGTGACCAAAATGAGTTATAGCCACTGGGTTATGGTCCATGTATCATTCTATCATGGTAAAAAATATGAAAGCTGTATCTTGAGACAATTTTGTAGGAAGTACAGAATAACAAGTTTCTAACTCTATATAGGTCGCTAAAATCAAATTTTCAAACGCAAGTATCTCCGTTCAACCAAAAGTTCACATAGAACCATGTTTTCTAAGGGGGCGAAATATATCTTCCTGATACATAAAAAATACCCAACCTTGAAACCCTCATTGATTCACATTAAAATTTTTTATCATCTGACCTTCTTATCAGGCGTTAGCATTTCCTTGGCATCAAGCTTTATTAATCAATAAACTGAATATTTTGATTGGGTATAGCTGTAGAAAATGACTATTGGGTCCGAGTTGCGATCACATTAATAGATAAGATTTTATTAATTTATTTAATTTATGATATTTTCAGGGATTCATGCAAACATTTGCCCACCTTTATTATAAAATATACTAAGTTCGGGGGCCCTTAAATCATAATTTCCCTAACTAGTGTTAGGTACCCATTCGGAGCTGGGTGGACTCAGGGACGCCCTAGGCCCCGGGAACAAATCCTTGCCTTCACATGGATACGAACCATCTCGACCATCGGTAAGCCATCCGAGCGCGCATGCCCCTCGACCACTTCCGTTCTAGGTGAAACAACATTATATTCCATGACTATTGGCACCAAGTATACTATTTTACTATTTTATTTTAATTTCCTTAATAATACAAATGGTTGACAATTTCATTATTTTATTTTATTAAAGCCTTGCACGGACCCCCTGACATTTTTCATGGACCTCCAAATCAATTTTAATTTTCCACGGACCCCCTGGATGGTGTCTGGGACACCTAGGAGTCCGTAGGGACCACTTTGGGGAACCACTGGTTGAGACAAGCTATAGCAAAATTCTGGTATGAAGGTCCTCTCCGACTCTCGGGTTCTTGTTAAAATTGATAAAAACATAACAATAAGTCAATAACATTCCAGTCACTTGAAAGACATTTAAAATAAAATATTACTTATTTTTATACCCTCCACACCAATAGATATTAATAACCAATGCTTTATAATTAGAAGTAATAAGAAATTAGATATTATTAAAATATAAATACATTTCATTATCATTATCATACAGGGGGGGGGGAATGGTTAGAAAACATCAAGTCATTTTATGACTGACTTCAACAGATAGCAAAATGACCGGTACTAAGATTAGATGAAATAATAACTACATACCAGTAATGGAATATTTTTTCTCAAAAGGTTAACACAAATAGAGAGGTAACGACAATTTATTATTAAAACTATTTGTAATACTTTAAATGCCTCAATTCTTCTGGGAAAATATTATGACAATCGTAATGAATAATGATGTTCATATATAGGCTATATTAATAAGTATTAGCCTATTTAAAATTTACAAATTAAATACAGTAGTCATTCGCTATTACGTAATACTATTAGCCTAATGACCTATAGTCTATAGAAGGGACGGTGACATTTTTTGCCTGTTACCCCAAAATATAATTTTTTTTGTTGAGGTTACCCCTGAAGACGTGGTTTAGTCTACTGGATTTAAATTAGAAGCATACTAATCTATAGTCTATAGACCAGGGGTTGACGAACAGAGGTAAATTACCCCATTTGGGGTCAAAAGGGAATTCTTGGGGGTAATGCAGACTCATTTGGGACATATAACATCCACTACAATCCACTAGATATATTAAAATACGTCATGTGTACGTGTACGCTTGGAACATATGCCCATTATTGAACTGGTTCCTTCCAAAAATGCATTTTTTAAAATTTGAAAACTATGTAGATTTCTAACCTACGTACTATACGAAGACACCTAAATCCACCCTACTTTCATTTATATTGACACAAGTGACAATAATCTTAATCCACATGACTTGGCTGTATCAAGTATCCTTTCTGTGATATTTAAAATTAATGCCTTAAAAACTGAGCTAAGAAGAAAAGTTGATTTGTGTTCTTCTCGAATTAAGATGTCAAGAATTTGATGCATTCAATAAAGTTAATGAATACTTGACTAATTTTAAATGGGCTAATTTATTATAATATCTATATTGGCCAGGGGTGTTTGACCAAAATCCAATCGAACAATTATATCAAACTTAGAACGTTTATAATTCTATCAAATAGATGCCCCCCCCCCTTTTTTTTTAAAGAAAAAGGATATTCCGTGTAGTTTTGACTTAAAATATCTACACATAATCCTATTCAGATCCTTTTTAGACACTTGTCATGCTTGTAAAACTCACCAGTAGCATTTTCGGGGGGAGCTAACAACGCTCCCCCCAAATCCCCGAGTCATGTGAGCAGGACCTGGTGTCTGGGGGTAGCGCACACATAAACTTGTATATTTTGGGGTGACGGGCAAAAAAGTTCGCAGACTCCTGCCGTGATAGAAGCAAACGGAGCTGCGTTACATCACAAATGCTTTGATGTCAACATCAAACGACGCAGGGTAACAATTTCATACGTTATCTTGTGGGTTCTCAAACTTAAGGATTATAATTAGATTTAATTTTCGTGTCTTGATAGCTTACACCAACCAGCGTCTGATGACCTACCGACCGGCACATTGAGAAGACTTGTTTTTTTTAAAAAATTAATTAATTAAAAAAAATTTTAAAAAAAGTTTTAAAAGTCATTAAATAAATTGTAAGCCACCAAATATTTCATTGGAAGTTTTATTTAAAGTTACCCTTTGATGTGAAGTCACATTTCTTCAAACCCCCTCCCCTCGTCACAAAAGTGTGACCCCCCCCAGGTGCGTGACGTCATTTATGGACGGCCCCTTATTTAAAGTTATTTAAGTTGTTTGTAAGTGAGAGAATTTCATTTACATTTGGCATTTGTGACAAACTGGGGGTGAATCAGATTATACGTTCCCAAATGAGTTATATAGCAATTAATTCTGCGTTCTCTTTTTGCGTTATTTAGGTTTAGTTTTATAATTTCTTTTGTTAGTTTAGGTATAGATATAATTATGAATTTAGGGTTAAGGTTAGGTTTAGTTTTATAATTTTAATAGTTGAATTTTCCAATTTGCGTGTCACGTTTGCATAGCAACAAAGATGGCGGCCATGAATGTGGGAACGTCAACTCCGAATTTACCCAAACCGGCAAGTAGGGTGATAAATAAATAAAATGGTTGCATCACGTTCCAACTATTTGTTGAGAGACGAAAAATGCCTTAGAAATTAATTAGACTTGACTTACAAATTAGCGCTGTAACTGTAGGTACTTGGATAAATCATTTTTCACTTAGTGAAAAATCTTTGAGGAGTTATATGCCCCTTGTTCAACTTTTTGTCCACTTTAAAATGTAAACAATGCGTATGTGTGTCAGAATAATTGCATTTTTCTGTGTAATTTCTTGATTAAAATGACTGTGGGATATATCATTTTAAAGATAATTGGATGCTGATTATTACTATGTTCTCCAATTTTTTGTGCTGAATTTTGTTAGTAAAATGTAATTAGATGAGTTACAGTATAATAACTATATAAAATAATATAAATATCTCTTTCGTTCGCCACCACTCGCGATTTTAATGATGACCACTGTAATCAGCATCCAAATATCTATAAGAATTGACAAAGTCCCATCCCCCCCCAACCTCGCCCAAAATGATTTTTTTATTTTTCAAAAAATGCACATGGTTTTTTCCTATTTTTCAAGATGGCCGGAACTTCCTTCTATGCACCTCAGCCAATTATCTTCAAATTTGATCTAATCTAAGGGCTAAACAATATTAATAACACTATTTTAAGTTACTTAAGATATAAAAGACTAACTAACAAGCAATATAAATAGATATTTCATTTGCATTTGTAAATCTGACTTTGTTTTCTGAGATATAAAAAAATTGTAAGTTTTTGGGGATACTTGACTACATCAACTAGTTTTAAATAAGTATTATTGTCAATTATTGTTCTCCTTTTCAACACGAACAGTTTGATATGCTTGACTTAATAGTTTGGATAATTATTTTTAAGTTGCGCTAAATTTAAAATATGACATATGCAAATTTGATGGCCATTTTGAATATTAATGAGCCAATCTTGCGTACATCAGAATTAATTTTAGGACGCTTGTTTGGGAAATGGTATGGCGAATGCGGAAATATATGGTTGGTTATGGTTATCTTCAGTCATTTCTGAAATAACTTTAATTAACTGTCATTTTAAACAGCTGTCTCAGTCTCAGGTAAATTTATAATATAACAAAAACAGGGTATTAGTAGGCCTGACAAGACGTAACACAACAGCGAACGTTTCGGCAAAGAGCCTTCCTCAACGGACAAATAGTACACACATGAAACGAATAACACGAAATAATAATAAAAAACACTTAGCTGCGGTGAAATCCAAGCAGTCCAGTAGGGATAAAGTAAGGAGAGAAAAGTAAGAGCTTATATAGGAAAGGATAGGGTGGGTGTGGCCAATCAATCAGCTTGTCAGTGCGAACACAACGTTGATCCCGTGTGGTGTAAGAGTCCCATACTCATGGATTAGTCTATTCTCCAGACTGACCCGGCCGGGTGTGTTTGTACAGGAAACCAAGGCGGTGACAGACATGTCATCGACGCCCATGTGGTCACGTCCATTGAAGTGTCGGGAGACAGGACATTGTTTGTCTTGTTTAATGGCACGCACATGCTCAGCGATGCGGCACGAGAGTAACCTCCCCGTCTCACCAATGTACTTCAAAGGACAGCGCTTACACACAATGGTGTAGACCACATTGCGGCTGGTACAAAGATAGCCATTCCTAATCTTGAATACCCCCCTTAGGGAAAGACAATCTGGTCCGTCTGGGTAACAAAGGGACATGTCTTGCAGCGATTACGACCACATGGCTTTGTGCCCAGATGGGAGGACGGAATAAGCAGACGGCTACGAACCAATAGGTCTCGCAGATTTTTGTCCCTCCTGAATACAATGAGGGGTGGGGTGGAAAATATGTTGTTTGTCTCAGGGTCCGCAAGGAGGATCGTGCGGTTTTTCAAAAATATTTCCTTGGCTCTGATGTTGTGGGGATGGTATGTGAGCACCAATTTGCTCCTTTCATTACTATCATTGGAGCGTGATACAAAGGCGTCGGCACGAGTGAAGTTTTTAACCCCCTGAAGTGCAGATTGAAGTATAGCTTCAGGGTAAGACCTTTGTCTAAAAAACTCCACCATTTCCAACGCCTTTTCCAAAAAGTCCTCATTAGATTGACACAGCCTACGGAGGCGAAGAAGTTGTGAAAAGGGAATAGAATCCTTACAGGATTTGGGATGAGACGAGGGATAGAGTAGGTAAGAGTGGCTGTCCGTAGGTTTGAAGTAGGCCGAAGTGAGGAGGCAGTTTTTCTGGAGATTTACAGTAATGTCCAGGAAATTAACCGATAGTTCGGAAATCGTGTGAGTGAACTTAATGGAAGGGTGGAAAGAATCAACAAAGTTGATGAACGTGTCAAGTTCACTCCTTTCCATATGAGTTACCCCAATGCCGTCATCAATATATCTCTTATAGAATTCGGGGAGGCGACCAGTGTATTCTTTTTCCACTCTGTGCTCGAAATGGCCCATGAACAAGCAAGCATAGCTTGGTCCCATTTTAGTCCCCTTGGCGACCCCACTGATTTGGTCAAAGAACTCAGTCTCACTGCCCAATTTTCACCTTAGTCACTTTTATATTTTCTTATACGAAGTGATTATTCGCACGGTTTTGGCCGTGCGGATAATGCTGAGTATTATCCGCACGGGTCGACGGCGCATCCGTATTACTTATTGTGGCTGGTCACAATGAAAAAAAAACACGCCCGGTGTAAACAAAATAATGGCCGATATCACTCGATTTAGGCAAAAATGTGTAATTTATATGCTAACACTTATTAAAATGTCATGATTACTGAAATTTTAAAGTACCATTGCCATAAAAATTGATTAGTGTGCAATTAATGATAATAACTTATAATTTTAAAATAACAAAGATTTTCATCAGTTTCTCCAGTTGAGTGGTTATCTAGCTTAATTTAATTTATCATTATGGTACGCTGATCGAATCCTAGGACGGTCTTACTTTTTTTTTGGGTGAATTTTACAACCACAGTGAGGATGTTTGCAAACACTCAAGCAGGCTCTTTCCCAGAAACATTTTATTATCCCCCCCCCCACCCATGCCTGTCTTATCTATTCTGTTACTAACAGTCACTGTTACAGACTCTCACTTTAAAATTTTTATGCTATACTGGCTATACCATTGTATCGTCTTTCGTTTTTTCATGCTTTAAATTAAATTAACTTAATGGATTTATGTTGACCACATGTACAATGCTAGTTTTGGGGAGAATAATAATTATTCTTTTTCATTACAGAGTCTCGTCCAATTAAATATTATATATGAAAGCTAATAAAAAGGTACTTCATAATTATACAGAATAAAAATACAAAGTTGATTGCACTGGAACAGTTAATAATAGTATAGTTTCATGTCAGCTAAATCCGTAGCATTACTTATTAATTAATTAATGATTAATGATTAACAAACGATATGCAGGTCCGGTCAGATTATTGCTAAACATAACTAAAATGAATACAAATATAAGATTCCAGACACTCGAAAGACGGTTAAAATGGCAATTGAATTAGTTCGACATTATTCTCACGGTCAAAATTTTTAAGTGAGAGTCTGTAACAATAAGTTCAATAACAAAGACTGTTAGTATTATTTGTTAATTTTTATTAACATTTTTATATGCATTACCCAAGTCCAACCAAGGCATTTAGATATCGTTAGGCATCATTCTCACGGTCAAAACCGTGCGGCAGTGCGAATAACGCTAGGCATTATTCGCACTGCCAAAACCGTGCGAATAACGCTTACCTTTCTTATATGTTTCAATTAGCAGAGTTATCCCAAAATAATTCACTAAAAAAATCATAACTTTCTTTAGATATAACCTAAAACGATAAATTTGGTATCAATAAATTGCATTTTTCAAGCCCTTTTTAACCAACTAGATCTTAAGGCTATAGCATAGCTTCATTTTGAAAATTTTGTCCAAGTATCTAGTAACTGTAGTAATAGTAATAGCTAAAACTAAAATACAACAACTAATATACAATATACGTGTAGAAACTGCAGGATTATCTAATTCGATAACAATCGGAAATGCTTTATTGAGTTTATTTCATGCAATTTCTTAGAAGGGTTGCTTTTAAAGTTACTTACTTTATTTAGAAAATATATCTTCAAATTAAATTACATCTCTTTGCGCACTTTTCCCCCCTCGTTGCTCTTCTGTGACGCGTGGTACGATTGTTGCTGAAGTTGCAGGGAAATGGAGAAATCTTCTTTTTCAAAGTTTCTTTTTTGTAAGTGTCTGTGTAAGTGTGTGTGTGTGTGGGGGGGGGGTGTGTAATGTAGTTGCTTACTAGGGTTGCCAGATGTCCGGTTTTGTACCGGACTGTCCGGTATTATCGTTATTTGTCCAGTGGAAAAATGGAAGCAATACTGGACATTTTACATTTAAATATTGTGCCAGCGACAAAATTCGACACTAGTGTCCGGTATTTTTGAGACAGCCACCTGGAAACCCTTTTGCTTATCCAAGCCAAATAAATATTTGTCGAGTTACATGTATTACAGTTATCTTTTAACAATAAAAAGTGAGATAGTTTGTTTAGAATTTAATTAACATGTTTAATAATTTTATTATTAAAAAAAATAATCACTTCAGGAGAAATGTACCAATGTATAGATACATGTATTTGTCCTTTTATATTTTCAGACTTTTCAGTTTACTATTATTTTAAAAAAAAGTATACTTTGACTTTGGTCTAACTGGTTCATGAAAATAAATATTTTAATTTAACCCATGCCCATAGCATCTCATCGGGAACAAAAGTTTAATTTATATTATCTTATTATATACAAATTACAGACGCTCCTTCTATTCAGAAGATTATTGCGTTCTATCTTCTGATAAAAATGCACAGACCATGTCGGTCTGAGTGCCGGTCTGTTGGCAAGTGACGCAGTTTTCACACGCCACGGCCACGGACGTATATCTTTCTGACACTAATGCTAATTAACTGAAACATTTTGAAACTGGAGTAGTATGAGAATATGGAACTAATGTGCTGGTACCTGTCAGAGCCGTCTTTATAGCAGTTTGGGCCCCCGGGCAAAGACATAGTGTTGGGTCCCTCCCCCGCAGGAATCAAAAATAAATATAATAATATATATAAATAAACATAAATAAATAACCAAAATATAAAATAGAGATTTTTTTCAAATGCTGTGAACAACTATCATTCTGTAAACGTTTTGATTCTACGAGAGTTGTCTCTCTTTTATTATTATCTCCCTTTATTTTCTATTATTTTAAAAAAATATCTGATCGCTCTTGTCTTATATTGTCTCATCTATACCAGGGGTGTCCATATTCCGGCTCTCGGGCCTCCGCTTAAATTTTCTACTGGCCCGCGGCCTCATCTTATATAATTAACTGACTGATGTATTATTTTTGTTACGACATTATTTTTAAGAAGAGTCGAAATTTCGTTCAGTTTTGAGTTCATCAATTGATGAAAAAATTGATGATGTTTAATTGTTTACCGATTACTATACCTTCAGAGTCTTAAAGACCAAAACATGGGAGTAGATGTATTTGCTGCTGTTTGTTCTGCTTTTAATTACATTAAATTACAATTGAACAACTTTCTGTAATTATTACTGATGTTTCTCCTGCCATAACTCATACTGGTGAGCACAGTGGAGTAGCAACACTTGTCTGTAACAAAATAACCCAAGAGTGTGGCAAAGCTTTTAAAATTCACTGTATCATTCTCCAAGTACTTTGTGCCAAAATTGTAAAAGTGATCATGCCATTGAGCCAGCGATAAAAGCTGTAAACTCTCTTCGCTCAAAAGCCGTTTCACTTCCAGTGCTAGAAGCTGCTTCTTGACATCCAGTGAGGATACAGAGATGCCGTGTATCAAAATGATGTAAGATACCCCAGTCGGGGGAAAGCTTATCAGAGCTTTTACACATTTAAAAAAGCAATATAGGTCAGTTCATGGAAAATAAGGAAAAACCAGTTCAAAAAGGGCGCCGCTAAATCTCTAATTTTTAAATACATAAATATTTCACTCTTATCCTTTGATAACAAAAGGTGAATAATTAAGTATATTTAAATATATTTCATTTAAACCATTATAATATTTTTTATTATGTTTGTGGCCTTTGCGGAGCTTCTTATCATACAACTGCACATAGTCTTAATTTGGTAGGTGTGCACGCAGCCAGCATTGATGCAGATGTTGGGACATTTTTTGGAACTATACAGACATTGTACAATTTTTTTCTCCCCGTTAACTAGTAGATGGGAAAAAATATCCTCAGTCACTGAAATCAGCCTAAAGAAGCATTCGGACACACGATGGTGTTCCAAAGCAAATGCTGTAAATGAGCAACTGAAACAAATTATTTTAGTATTAGGATAATCACTTACTTGGTAAGTCTTGGTAATGCATTATCTGTTGCTACATCATCGCACCGTCAAATCAACAGTTACAATTTCATTGCGTTTATAACTATTTGGAATTTGATATTGGAAAAAATAAACAAAGTCAATTTAGCACAACAAAAAGCCTAGGATATTTGTCGATCATTGTTGTTAATATGAAGCACTTTTAAATGACTTTGAAGATCTAAGAACTAACGAAATCTATAACATTATTACCAAAATTGAAGAAACGTGTATTATAATGAAAATCGAGCTAGTTAAAAAAAGGAAGACAAAACGAAAACGAATGCCAGGAGAGCATGCTGAAGATGAAGGACCTAATTTGGATAAATTCAATATTATTATTATTATTTTGCAATCACTAATTCAATAATGGTGCAGTTAAAAGACAGATTTGTTTCTCTCAAAAATATATCAGAAGACATTAATTTTCTGACTGGCGTTTCAATCTTTTGCAATGGCAGATTTACATTCTAAAGCTGTTCTATTATCAGGCAAATATCCTGAAATAAATAAAGAGCAATTTATAATTGAAATAAAATGCTTTAAACACCAAATGATTGAACTATTGCAAAACAAAAAACCCGATGACATGTTTCATTTAGATCTCTCTAACCGCTCTCACTACATGGGAATTGCAAGAATCGTACCCGAATATCGAACGAGCTCTGAAAACATTTCTAACAATGCCATCCACAGTAGCCACTGCTGAAAGGAGTTTAAGCAAACTAAAAATTATAAAAATTTACTTGAGATCGACATCAGGTCAACAACGCACATCATCACTAGCTCTTCTTTCCATCGAACGTGTACTTACCAGTCGAAGAAATAATCACTAATTTTGCAAACATTAAAGCAAGAAAAGTTAAGCTTTGAACATTTGATATAGGACATAGGAGTGGATCGGTGGAGTGTTATTTAAATGTACTTTTAATTGTGAGTTTCTATCGTTATGTATGAGATAATGAGTATGACATATGACTATTGTTTTTATTTGTAATACATGATACTTTAAATATTGCTGTAGTCTGTATTAACGCAACAATGTCCAGTTTTATCCACCAATTTATTTAGTATTATTTAGTAAATAATAGACAGTAAATTAGTATTTTTCCTATCTTTTGCATTTTTTATATTCACGTTGTATAACTGTCACTGCCAGACTACGTAATTATTGTCATAAATAAAATAAGAGACATTAATTTTTTTTACTTCTAACAATTGAAGTCACAATAAAAATGATGAATGACTAACGCTAAGAAAGTCCTCTGCTGACCTGGAAGTAGACCCCTCAGCCGACGCCGCGCGACGAATACGCCGCAAAATGTTCGTCCGCCAAAAATCCGCCGGAAAATATGCGGCGCGCCGAATTAGCCGCCACATTTTGTCCGCCGTAAATCCGCCGAAAAATGACCGAGTCGCCGTATTTTCTTAAGATTATTTGCGTTCCGTTTTAAGATCGAATGCATTTTTAGAATAACCGTCGCCGAAAGTGTGACAAAAATGAGTTTTTTGTACAGTTTTTTTTAAAACCTAAATAATCATTGATACAGTTCTTGCAAGTTATCTTTTTCTTACAATCTTAATTTATAAAATACTAATTAAAATACAAATAAATAAATAAATAAATTTAAGTTATCGTTAAGCTTTGTCCTACTCTACTCTGATTATGTAGCGTCAAGGGCCGAAAACAGCCTTATAAATTAAAAAGCCTTACAAATTAGCGCTATAATAGCTAAAATATAAAATTTATAAATGCATTTAATAAATTAAAAGCGAAAGTTCTCACGAGAAAATTAAAATTCGCAGTAAAATAATATACGTGCTTAAGACTGCAGGATTATCTTTTAACGTTACACCATTTCTGATGTAACAATTCTTTATGACTATATGGTGATTATAGGTGAACTCAAATGTCAGCAAATGTCATCTAAACCTGGAAGAGAGGCAGTTCATTTAAAACCTACAAGTAAAACCTAAACCGCCTAGTCTACATGGAAATTCTAAAGCACAATGCTGGAAATATTTTGGTGGCATGTTCTCTGCTGATGGGAGAAATGTAGACGAAGGTCGCGTTTATTGTCAGCTGTGTCTCACTGCTCAGCAGTCTTTGGGTGGCAAGGGTAACCTTTCAAAAGTAATCAATTTTGCCGCAATTACATCAAGTGGCAATATGAATCTTCACTTAAGTGTCAAGCACAATGTGTCAGTACAAAGTCAAGAAAAGTCAATAAAATTTTGGGATATTTCCGTCAATGAAGTTATTAAAAAATCAAACAAAACCTTAGGCTTTATAAAAAGGAACTTTAACAAATGTAATAGAGATATAAAACTAAAATGCTACCTCACTTTGGTGAGACCTGTACTAGAATATGCATCTTCTGTATGGGACCCATCCACCAAAGAAAACATTGATAAACTAGAACAAATTCAAAAAAGAGCTGCCAGATTCATTACTGGAGAATATTCGAAACTGACAAGAATAACACCATTAGTTAAATCATTAAACCTTGAAACACTAGAGGTTAGAAGAACCAAGAGCAAAGTAGTAATCATACATAAAGCAATTAATTCTAATTTAGAAATACAACACAAAGATAACTTAATACAACCCTCAGATAGACATAAGGATAAAAACACCTTTCTTATTCCGTATGCAAGAACAAACACATACAAGTTTTCCTTCTTCCCGTCCGGAATTCGGGCGTGGAATGGGTTGCCTGAAGAATCCAGGAAAACCAACACTTTATCAACATTTAAATCTCTAATAAAAATGCAAGACTAAACACAAACCATAGATAAGCGTAGGACGCAATAATCTTCTGTATAGAAGGAGCGTCTGTAAACAGATAAGATAAGATAAGTACGGATAAGGCAACAGTCAATGTCAGGCAACATCAAGTCATGAACTGACAAGAGATATCGTTATCTGGTTCTGTAGAGACTTGCTCGCCTTTGAAAATGTGGCTAAAGATGGTTTTGTTGACTTCTTCAAAATTAATTGCCCATCTCTCAACATACCGGCACCTGTAACACTTGCTGGAACATCCCTGGATGATGTTTACGAATATTTTGCTGCAAATGTCAATTTACGGAGGAATCCAGCTAATCTGGATATCAGCCGAAAAATTATGTCAACCAGCCGAAATTTTAAAATCCGGCTAATCCGGATATCAGCCGAAAAATTGTGTAAGCCAGCCGAAATTTAAAAAAAAATGCGGCTGGCAGGTGTACCTGGAAGGGAGATGGGGCACCCACCAAGGTCTACCAATTACCTAGTAAGAACTCAAGGAAACATTAGGGCCCTCTACTACCATCGGTTATGGGACTTAAAAAAAAATTGAAACGTCGCAAAGTTGAAACTTGTCAATTATCAAGGATCCCAAAAATAAATTAGCCAAGGGCGGCAAAAAACCAGATACGCCTCTGCACCTGGACTACTTACGTTACTACAACTATTCAAATTTCGTATTCTTCTGTCGTGATATGGTATGAGATATAACTTATGTCAATCGCATTAGTAAACTCATGCATGACAAAAAGTATGATATTACATTGGCAATACAACTTTTGAGAAGTTCAAATAATAAATTTCTAATTTTAAAAAGCCACCGAGATGTGACAATCACCTTAATGTCAGCCTTGTTGACGCTGACAAATGGCATTCGAAATAAATGCAGATGATCCTACATGTGGAAGAAAATCAGAAGCCCCGAGCCTAATGCTCTTCATGGGTCTTCCTGGAAGACCCTCCCAGCTATCTGGCCCCCTCCCCCAGAAAAGGACGTTGACAGCTGGGAAAACCCCCCGGAGCGGTCGCTTCTGAAGCGGCCACCTGGGCATCTAAGACAGAAAGTCGAGGATGCCTCCCACTAAGTTGACCTCACAAGGAGGGGTGGAATTGCCTTACTACGACCCGCTACCACTTCGGCGCCACCCCGGCAAAGCATACGAGTCTCAATGGTTAGGATCGCCGCAATGCGGGGTAGGACATCGAGTTTGTCGGAGAAAATGTCAATTTGATGAAAATAAGGTCGAGTCCACAATGGATGCACAGGAAAGATAATAATTTGAATTCTTTTAGTAAATTGTTGACACTGCAACCAAGTCTTTACAAAAAGATCCTCTCCCCTGCAACATCACAACAGTTACTTTTGCTTTTATATTATAAATTGAACTAAAAGATGTTAGTTCTTCTGTGATTTTCGCAAATGCAAATATTTGGAAAGCCTTTTAATTTAACAGATGGCGAATCAGTAGAAATACAATTTCTAATGAAATATCAGGGTTGTATTATTCTCTATTGAACAATAATTTAGAGCCTTTTATAACAATAATGAAATATGCTCCAAAATTGAGCCTTGCTCCGGGAATTTTAGTTTCCGATCCAGGGTAAGGGGCCGTCCATAAATGATGTCACGCAATTTTGACCGATTTTTCACCCCCCTCGTCACGCGTCGTCACAAAAAGTTAGACCCCCCCCAAAAAAAAATACGTCACAAAGCTTTGATCCCCCTCCCCCCCACTAAAAAAAAATAATAATAAAATTTAAAAAAAAACCCACCCTATTTTCTTTTTGAAAATGAGTATGTTTCAAATCTTTTTTTTTGTCATTTAATTATTTATTTAGTGTATGTCTACATTGTAATATCGTAATGCGCGTGAAACTATGTAAAACGGCATTAAATAAATTATAAGCCAGTGCTTCTCAAACTTGTTCGTATAAGACGACTGGCAGGTATTTTTTAAAAATGCATTTCATCTTTATTGGTGCATTCTTTTTCCCGTTTTGATGTGATTTTCCATGTACTGACGTGATAGCAAAATGAGCCCCTACATGGCTTAAAGCCCTATAACATTAAGGATGATTTCGGCTTGTTTTATATAACATATATATATTAGGGCTGTTATCCATTAATTTAATTTTAATCGTTAACTTTTGAAAAATTATCGATTAATTAATCGATAATTTCGATTAAAACCAAAAATAGAAATTTATTTCGTCATTATACTGAACATTTCTCCCGGACATTGAAAATTAAGAATATTTTGAACTAAATTTCATGACTATGTGTTGATACTTAATTTGTGTTGAAGGTGGTACGTCAGCGATGTATTTGATCCTTTAAAAGATAATTGTTTATGGCAGTGAACACAGTAAACGTTTTCACCATCTTCGAGTTTGCCATCCGCAGTTAGCTTAAAAACAACATATTTGCTCAACTTTCTAGTTATATGTTAAAATTTAACTGCGCTGATGCTGTCAGCAGGGCCGTCTGAACGCATAGGCCCGTTGGGCATTTGCCCGGGGGCCCACGAGCATATGGGCCCCATGGGAATATGCTTATATATATTATATATATTCATTTTTTTCCTGCGGGGGAAGGGCCAACACTATTTCTTTGCCCGGGGGCCCAAAATGGTGTAAAGACGGCTCTGGCTGTCAGCCATTTTTTAGTTGACGTCTTCCGGTCAACATATATTAATAAAATAAATTTTAATATTACGTGGGAGATGTTTGTACGATAAAAAAAAATAATTATTATTAATTATTAATTATTTATTACTAAAATTAAAAAAAATAATTATAAATACTTTCTTAAATTTTAATCGAATTTTTATCGATTAAAATTATTTTAATCGATATTTAATCGATAAAATTTTTAACGATTAATCGAGAAATTAATCGATAATTTCCGCAGCCCTAATATATATATATTTTTTTAATTTGTCTTGTTGCCAAGGCATAGCAAGACAGCTAACGAACAATGCAGCGGTAATTTCAAAAACCATTTGATGTGATTAACCTTCGCGATTAAGCTCGCGAATAATAATAATAATAATGATAAATTGATAATTTATATAGCGCCGTATCCCAGTAAGGAACTGACTATGTGACTATTGATATTACAAGGATCATTTCATTGTTGATAACCCAAGAATATATAGATACAAGACGATTCCTCAAATTGATTTTGATCTTATAATGACAGTTTTCCTGCTATGTAAATGCACATCAAAGGCATTTGATCTAAAATTACCACATTGATATCAAATATCATGTTTTCTAAAAATTATTTGGTATGCATTGGAAGAGGAATATGGCGAGTGCTGTACGAACCCCACATTTGTGCAGGAAAGTAGGGTGTCACCTTGTGCGTCGCAAATTACAATGTACAGTAATTCCTTCAAGTTGAAGACTGAAAAATGCTATCACATTAATAAAATATCCAATATTATCATAACTTTTTACTCCGAAGCTCACGAGTTTTAATGAAAAATACATGGCTACCGCTATCGGGCGGTTTAACCGAGGGGTCAGTCAGTGTAAAGCGGTAAATTATCTCATTTGGGGTAAAAAGTGAACTCTTGGCGTTTGACCAAAAACCAATCGGACAATTATATCAAACTTAAAACGTTTATAATTGTATCAAATAGCACAGGGCCCTGGAAAGTGTGCACCGGACACTGCAGGGGTCGGAAATTTTCGGTTTCGACACGGTACTGTTTTGTGACTCGAGATCAGCCCTCGAAGTCCTGGCTAGTGAGAAGCGTAGTACCCGCCATCTTGGAGGATGTGGGTAGACTCGAAAGACTTGAAGGTAAGGTAACAGTGCAGTGGATCCCGAGCCACGTGAATGTTAACGGCAATGAAAAGGCAGACTCCCTGGCCAAAGCAGGAGCGGCCCTGTCCCAACCAGAGGCCCCAGTCACTTATCTTGGGGCTAAAACCTGGCTAAAGGACCACTTCCGGAATAAGTGGTACCAGGAGTGGGCTGACAACACGACAGCCAGGGGGGGTATTCGCTAACATGCCCAGGCCAAGCCGTTCAGACCAGTGGTGGAACCTGAGTCGCAAACACCAGAGTTTAGTGACCCAGATGAGAACAGAACACTGCCCAACCAACTCATACTTTCACAGGCTAGACCACAACAGGGACTCGAACTGCCGTCATTGCAGCCAAGCCTCTGAGACGGTCGTACACCTGGTGACGTCTTGCCCGGCGCTTGATATAGCCGGGGAGGTGAGGGAGGCGGAAGTGTCCCATGCAAAGACAATGTTGTATGGCAATGCTCAACAGATGGAGCAGATTGCCCAGGTACTAGCCAAGGCCTTAAGAGATTAGTCTCAGGCCTACAGAATATGTGTTTAGTTTAGCCCCCCCCCCAAACACATTAAATTTTTTTATTCCGTGTCGTTTTGACTGAAAATAAGTTTACATAATCCTATTCAGATCATTTTTAGACACTTGTCATGCTTGTAAAACTCACCAGTTTAATTTTCGTGTGTGTGTTGGGGGGGGGGTGCTAACGACGCTCCCCAAAATCCACGAGTCATGTGAGCAGGACCTCGAGTCTGGGGGGAGGGGTTTAACGCACACAGAAACCTGTATATTTTGGGGTAACGGGCAAAAAAGTTCGTGACTAGTGACTACTGCCGTGAGAGAACCAAACGGAGCGGCGGTGACATCACAAATGATTTGATGTCAACATTAAACAAGGCAGGGTAACAATTTCATACATTCTCATGAGTTATAATTAGATTTAATTTTCATTTCTTGATAACTTACGCCGACCAGCGTCTGATGGCCTACCGACCGGTACTTTGAGAAGCACTGATTAAAAAAATATTAAAAATTCATTAAATAAATTGTAAGTGACCAAATATTTCAGTGGAGGTTTTATTTTAAATTACCCTTTTTGATGTGACGTCACATTTCTTCAACCCCCCTCCCTCCCCCTCGTCACAAAAGTGTGACCCCCCTCCCCCCTAGGTGCGTGACGTAATTTATGGACGGACCCTAAGTAATTTTTTCCAAACTAAAAATAATCAAGAACTACAAGGCCGTACCCAGACTTTTTTCAAGGGGGTTCGCAAACTTGCGCGAAGGCATTTCATGTTCAGATACCTACAATATATGGTGCCATGACTTCAAATTTGGATGAGAATGTTTAATTAATAATTCTGTACCTGTGAACTATTGAGAGCGTTGATTAAACTTCTCGTCTTCTTTTTTGCCTCGTTTTGCACCAAAAAAAAATAAAAAAAATATATTTATAAATAATCGTTTTCAATGCGTACAGTGAGGAAAAAAGTAGGTTTTCATGCAATAAATAATTAACACTGTAAATAAAAGTTTCCAAAAAGGTATTTTAATAAAAAATGCTAGTACTCGATCATTCATTTCTTTCCTTGTTAATAATGAAATCTGCAGGCGAAAGCGTTGAAGAATTTGAATTACATTACATTATGGTACGGGACTGACAAGACTGAAGACCACAATGCTATGAAGTTTATATTAGAACATCTTCGATGTAATCTTTCTTGAGTTTTTGTTAATAAATATCTGTAAAACACTGTCCTCGTTGATATTGAAAGCGTAGTGAATATGCATCAATGCAAGATCGTTAAGTCTTTCCTGTCCCATTGAACATCTCATGTAATTGTGCAAACGTCAGAGTGCACTGAAACTTCGCTCACACGCCCAGGAAGTCACAGGAATCACACACGTGATTTTCAGTAAGCAATAAATAGTCAGGTACATCAATTCATTGCAATTTTTTAGTAGCTTTGATCCTTCCCATTGGTTGAACCTCAATTTCCACCCGCTGAACTCTTCGGTCAGCACCTTTGATTAATGCAGATCGCGCTCATATTAATCCACAGCGCCTTTCAGATCTTCATACATACAATTTCTAACAGCACTTTACACAAGCTCTAACAGTTATCAGGATGTCCTCGTTAAACCAGTGAACCGCATATCTAGTTCAGCAATGATGTGCTCCAGAAATGGTTTAATTAAGTTTCGCAGGTAATGTTGCATTGGCGTTTCTGCGCTTCGGTAATATTGCCGCATAGCAATTCTGGGCATTGAAGCTTCAACTCCTACAGACTGTGCCCTGATAACGATATGATCATAAGAGTTTTGAAAATAAGAATCTACATTTGTTCTAATCTCTCTAAACTCTTGCTTGACGTTTTCGATAAGTGACATAGCCTGAATGATGTCAATCGCTTCTTTTTGAAGTTGGACTTTATTCCTTCCAGCCTAGATAACAGTTTGTATGTTACAAAAAAAGTCACACTAAATGTGAAGTTACACAAGGAATGAAGAGATGACGTTTCTCGAGACTTACTGTCCGTGTCCCAATCACAAATTGTAGTAAAACTTGGATCCAATCCTTGGTCGGTGTGTTTTCTATGTTGCAGTGAAATTATCTCAAGAGTCTGAACAACGTAAATATATGATTGATAGAATTGTTTGTATGCTTCATGGCGCTCAGCCCATCATGTTTTGCAGAAATCTAGAAGTGCCTTCCGTTTAGCACTGCCAAATGGAAGACTTTTTCTATGACTTTTTTAAACAAGGCTTTGCGCTTTGGGCTATTGCTAAAAAAACATGCAGATTTCTTTTAATTTGTCAATCATATTTAGCACACCGGGAAGTCCGCACGAATGCGCGATCACTGGGTTTAAAGCGTGGTTGCTACAGTGTGTGTATCTCGCAGATTACGCGCTTGAACTCCTGAGATAGCGCCCGACATAGATGCAGCGCCATCATAAAACTGGCCCCGCATATTCTGTATTGGGATCCCCAAGTATCTCGATAATGTCAAGATCTTCGAGGCCATCGTCTTTCCCGTGGTTCGAGCAAGTGGAACAAAAGAGATGAATTCCTCTCTCTCTTACATTGTTTTCGCTGTCAACAAATCTGATACAAAATGACATTTCTTATTTGTTGTGTGTGGTCATCTCGTCTACCAAAACAGAGTAGAATTTTGCCTCTTTTATTTCTTTAACAATTTTTATTTAATGATTTCATTGCCAATTATGGAAAAGAGTTCATTTTGGATACATGGTGACAAATGCGTCGCGTTCTTTTGGAGTGGTTTGTGAAAGTGGGACATCAGGTACTCATTATGCTTGCTCACCAACCCCAACACAGAAATAAACTTTCCCGGATTCTCTTGTCCACTGAACTTGTCTACGCCGGATCGGCCTTTAAATGCAAAACAAAGGTTTTCCGCACAAGCCTGGCTAACCCACTAGGTCTTGTCTGAATGGATCCTTCAATGCATTTATTTACGTTGATAGATTTTCGATAGTCGTCTTGCAAAAAAAATATCTATGTTACAAGAAAAGGGCACAAATTCGCAGAAGGGGCTTCGTTCGAATGAGCGAATCCCCCCCCCCTCGTGTACGGCCTTGAACTATTTTGGAAGCAACACCTCAAACAATATTGTCAAATCTCGCTATATTAGCAGTTGAGTATGAAGTTAGTAACAGATTAAATATTTCTAAATTAATTAGAGAAGTCTCTGAACTTAAAGTTCCTTTAAAAATGTATAAGTATGTTAACTTTTTTTTCTTTCAAGGAATAATTTTTTTTAGTAAAGTAAAATCTAATTAAATTTAGTCATTTGTGTTAATTAATGTGTTGAAATGTAAGTTAAAGTGATTTTTTTTTGATGTTCGCTAAAAATATAAAAAAGCCACATACTATTTTTAAATCCTTTATATTAACTCGTGGTGTCTGGTTGCTTGATTGCTTGCTTGTCGGGCGCCAAAACTTTGGATCGATTTTTAACCCACTTTCTCGTAAGCTAGCGAGCTGAAATTTAGCAGGCAGTTTCGTGGCGATGATAAAAACTATATATCAAAATTTCAGATCGATCGCATGTACTGTAATTAAATAATTGAATTTTTAGATTATTTTATTTATTCCTATGTATCATGTTATTTTTTGAGATAGATCGTCGCGGTGCGTATTATATTGAACAACCTTTCTGTCGCGCAATAAGGTGCGTATTTTATTGACAACACTTTTTATAAACATATTCCTGATCGGTGCGCATTATGTTAAACATGTTTTACGACACAACTGCAATTTTGTATTTTTGGATGGTCTTGAGCTGCGTATTATAATGAACATTCTTTTAGTAACGTCTAGTACATAAAGGATTTATAGTGAAAAACTTGGTTTTTTACGGTTTTTAAAAATTAAATCCTTTATATTAACTCGTGGTGTCTGAGCCCTTGCTTGTTTGTCGAAAAAAACTTTGAATCGATTTTTAACCCACTTCCTCGTAAGCTAGCGAGCAGAAATTTAGCAGACAGTTTCGTACCGATGATAAAAACGATGTATTAAAATTTCGGATCGATCACATGTACTGTAATTAAATTATTGAATTTTTAGTTTGTTTTATTTATCTCTATGTATCTTGTTAATGTTAAATTTTTGAGATAGAGTGTGTGGTGCGTATCATATTGAATGACCATTTTATTAATACTTTCCTGTTGCGCGATTTGATGCGTATTATATTGACAATACTTTTTATAAACATATTCCCAATCTGTGCGCATTATATTAAACACGTTTTACGAGACATAACTAACATTTTTGTATTTTTGGATTGTCTTGCGCTGCGTATTATAATGAACATTCTTTTAGTTATGTCTCATACAAAAGGATTTATAGTCAAAAACTTGTTTTTTTACGCGTTCTTTATATTATTAAATCCTTTATAATAATTTATGGCTATTAACTCGTGATGCCTGTTTGGCTGTCTGCTTGTTTGTCGAAAAAATTTTGGATCGATTTTTAATCCACTTCCTCGTAAGCTAGCGAGCTGAAATTTTGCAGGCAGTTTTGTGCTGATGATAAAAACGATGTATCAAAATTTCAGATCGATCACATGTACTGTCATTAAATTATTGAATTTTTAGATTATTTCATTTTTCTCTATGTATCATGTTATTTTTTGAGATAGAGTGTTGCGGTGCGTATTATATTGAACGACCATTCTAAATACTTTCCTGTTGCGCGATTCGGTGCTTATTATATGGACGATAATTTTTAAAAATATATTCCCGATTGGTGTGCATTATATTAAACATGTTTTACGAGACATAACTAAGATTTTGGATTATTGCATTGTCGTGCGCTGTGTATTATTATTATAATGAACATTCTTTTATTTATGTCTCGTATATAAAGGATTTATAGTAAATAAACTTGGTTTTTTACAGTTTTTTAAAAAAATAGAATACTTCAATTTTAATTACATAGGGGCGCATTTTTTCCCTTTATGCATGAAGTGGTTCTACGGCTAATTACGGCCCTGGTTACTATTGTTCAAATATCATGTACATGAATCATTACTGCATTTAAACCAAATATGGACTATTTAAGCATTGCTAAAAATAAATAAATATTAATAAATTATTATTTAAAAATTAAAACACATTTTATAGTAAAAGAGGAGATTTAAATTTAAGTGTTAAGAGTATTAGGCATTAGGTACTATAACTTGCTTAAATAAATGTTTTTCCCCCGATTAATTCCCTAATACTAACGGGTCCGAATAGCAAGCACAGGCTATACGGACCCGGGTCCGAATAGCCACTTCGTTTATTATATTGTCGTTAACTAAATTTGATTTATTATTTTAAAATTAAAACGATAAAAACTAAGAATAAAAATAAAGTTAAGATTAGCCCTCATCCTAATTAATTAATATTAAAGATATTCCTGCACACAAGAGGCCTTCTATTTAATATAAAATATTAGTGTCATGCAATAAAATTAAATTACAAAATACACAAACAAATTGTGGAATGAAAACAATATATTTAAGCTTTATTTTTAAACTAATACGACAGTATTAATAAAATTAAAGCTTTGCTTTGTAATTTGTATTGTAATAATAAATTGTAATCATAAGGGGAAATTGTTACCTTGACCTTTGACCCAGAACTAAAACGAGGTTGGGAAAATGTAATAAATGTGTTTTTAAACTTATTTATTTACATTTTATAAGTAAATCAATGCATAATGAAATATAAAAAAGAGATACAATTATAAAAACAAAATATTTGCCCCATACAACGAAAATCTATTTTAAATTGAGTATATAAATGTAAAATTCCAAAGATTGATCGCCGGGAGTGGTGGCGTACTCCTGTAATCCAGCTACTTGGAGGCTTGAGTTGGTGCACGGCTTGAGGACGGGGGTTCTGCTCTCGAGCGTGCTGTGTCGATCGGGTGTCCGCACTAAGCTTGGCATCAATATGGTGGTCTAGAGGGAGCTCGAGATCTCCAGGTTGACTAAGGAAGGAAGCACCGGCCCAGGGGGGAAACCCAGCAGGCAAAATTCCTCGTGTCCAGCAGTAGTGGGATCGCATCCGTGAATAGGCGTTGGTCTGCAGCCCGTCCGATACAGTCGAACCCAGCTCTTCTTTTTTATTTTTGTTAGTCGTTTTCTAAATGATCTTTATCATATGGATTAAAAATAATCATAATTTTTGTTAGTTTGTTTAATTTTTTATGGCGAATAACAACCTGTGCAAAATATATGATTGAAATGATGACTAGGTTTAGGTTTTAAGCACCTTTCAAAGGCTTCATTACAAATGAAATATTTGGAACAAATGTTATAGAAACTCTATTTTAAATACAATTAGTTTATAGTCACACGAATTTATGATTTCTTTTATGAAAATTCATTCAATAATGAGATATCCTGATTTAAACAATATACATTTCTGAATTTTAAAATCCATAATACAATCATGGTATTGGTTCAAATGAAGTGTGGAAATTTTGTTTTGTAATTGTCTTGCAATATATTTTTTTTAGTAAATTTTAATGTTTAACATATAAACAGGGTATGAGTTAGCCTGACAGGACGTTACGAGTCATACCCTGTTTATATGTTATAAATTTACTTATTTAAAAACATGGTTGCAGTCTCACCACATTATTTAATATATTTTTACAGTCTTAGAATCTAAATTTACATTTCTGCTCATCAGATGTGACCGTATTTTTTTCCAATTGAATATATATATATATATTTTGATTATACTTAGACATGTAATTATTATAATTTCTGAATTTTTAATAAAAACACGTTAGCTATAATGAATATATTTATTGTTCCTCAAATTACCTTCCAATCCCAAAATCAGAGGCGTCACTAGGGCTGGCGTCACCCCTTCCCGAGATACCTCATAGTTCTCTGTGTGTTCATTGCCAAATAAAGTGCAGACGTTTACGTTTTGATGTCAGGGGCCGTCAAAAATTTTGACGTCACGCACCAGAAGAAGTGTTTTAAGAACCGTGACTTCACATCAAAATGCTATTATAATGTCTACATCTACAATCAATGCATAGGGATACTAATACTTATACTGACTCCTTTCCTTATCTTCAGTTATATCCTATAAATAAAGTTATGGGGCCATCCATATATTACGCACGCAAGGAGGGGGGAGGGGGTCTTAAATTTACGGCATTTTGCGTTTGCATGGGTACGAGGGGGGTCTCGACTCAATCTGTACGTACGCTCAACAAATTTAATTTGCATAATACTAAGCATAGTAACGTAAACCGTTCTGGCTGAAAAGGGCATTCGAGACCGACTGAGTCAAGACTGATATGCAATAATGTTTTATAATTTATTGCAAACGAAATTTTGAACTTGTAATTACTTAGAAGTAATTAACATCCGATTCAGACCAAACGTTTACACATTTTAAAATATATCCGTCGGATTTATATTTCCATTTTTTAAAATTAGGCCTATATGAAGTTTCTCTTACGCCCACCGGTGCCTTAGCCGTTATTAACACACAACTGGACTGCGATTTCACGCACCTAGGGGAAAAGGGGGGGGGTGTCTACATATTTGTGACGATGTGTGAAGTGGGGTAGGGGGGTGTAAGAGAAATGTGGCGTCACATCAAAACTCGCAACTTTAAATAAAAGTTCCACTTAAATATATGATTTGTTACTTGGTGTTTTACATCACTTCACGTGTTACGATATTAGAATGCAGGCATACACTAATAAATACTTAAAAGACAAAAAAACTTTTAGTGACGACACGTGACGTGGGGATGAAAATCGACCATAACCGCGGGACGTCATTAATGGACGGCCCCAAAGCTTTGACCCCCACCCCCCAAAAAAAGCCGCATTTTCAAATATTTTATTGCGCATTTTGATGTGACGTCACGTCACATTTCTTAAACAGCCCCCTCGTCACAAAATGCGTGACTCCCTCCCACCCCTTTTTAGGCGTGTGACGTCATTTATGGACGGCTTCAAAGAGTAAAACCAATGTCTTCTGACTCCGGCTTAAAATTTGTTTGTTCAAACAGTGAGTGAATTTGTACGTTGACATGGTGGGGTCCCGAAAATGTACGGGATACAACGGGGGGGGGGTACAAAAATACGAATTTTGTGCGTAGGTAATATATGGATGGCCCCTGATTAAGCTAAGCTTTAAAATAATCTTGACTTTCGTATTGTAATTGTACATTATTTTTAAGTATTGTATAAGTAGGCCAAATTCCAGCCACCATGTTTTCTTTGGATAACAGAGGCATGGAATTGGATAAGAAGAGATCAAGGCACAAAGAAGAATCACAATAGATGCATTTAAAGATTTATCAGTGGATCCTAATCTGACTCTAAGTTAGTCTAAGACTCCTGGTAATCCATATCTGTTTGTGTTCTATTCCAGTTTCCAGTGCTTGGCAAATATTTTACAGAAGAACAAGCGTGACACAAGGGATTTAATTGAAAACAAAACCTTTATAACTTTATATATATAGTTTATTTTAACAGTTGGTAGTTAAGGTGATCAGAACATGTCAGGTCACACCATTAAAGGGTTGACAAGCATTTGAAAATTCCATATTTTAACTATAGAGCTCACATTCACATGGATCAGTCAATCAGTGTAGGAAATTAATATGTGGATTAATTTCCCATAACAAAATAATGTGTGCCGTGGGTTATTATAATTATAATAAAAAAATTAATGCAATGAAAAGTAACAATTTAATAAAAACACACTCAGCAAAATGTAATACTTTTATATTGTTTACATCTTTTTATTTTTGACAAGTAAAAGATTCAGTACAAGTTGTATTGGAGTTTGAGGGTGCCAAGAAACTTTAAAAAAAACAAACATTTTAAGTAACAAAAATTTAATAATTAATTTTTTAAAAAGTTAATGAAGAAATAATACTATACTGCAATTGTAATAGTAAACAGTGGAGTGCTTGTTCCCTTTTGGGGTAATTTGAGAATATTCATCAAATTATATGAATCTATAGTACTTATACTTATAGTTTCTTTTTTTATGTCTAGGGTCTTGTCTTAATATTGTTTATTCATTTAAAAAATAGCTATTGTATACTTATGTCAGTAATTTATGTGTTACTGTTTTGTTTAGCATGCCGACTTAGTGAGCCATATCAATATACATGTAATAAGAAATTCTAATAGAATAGTATATAAATTATAAAAGACAAATATCTGTAGCACGTATCATTCTTACACAAAAATTAGAAACTTATAAATCAATTCTTTTTGAATTTTGTGTGTGTTTGATAACTTTTGACCCTTTAATGGGATATAAAAATTCAAGGCATTGTTTCTTTAACATGATTCCTTATGCAAATGGATTCAGTCGGCAGTTCATTTTATTTTATGTATAGTTTCTTCCATTATTTCAGTTCACTTTTGACTCCCTTTTTCTTCAGCTCATTTAGAGTATCAGTGAACAAAGTGTGGGTGAGACTGCAATCAGACTTATACTTATAGATTGGTAGATGAAAAACGTGTAAATGGTATGAGTGAGCCTGAAAGAACGTAACAAAACAGCGAACGTTTCGGAAAAGAGCCTCCCTCAACAAACAAACAGTACACACATAAAACGAATAAAAAATAATAAAAAATAGTAATAGTAAGAGTAAGAAGAGAGAAGTGTGAGCTTATATAGGAAAGGAGAGAGTGGGTGTGGCAAATCAATTAGGTTGTCTGCGCAAACAAAACATGCATACCATGTGGTGCAAGGGTGCCCTACTCTTGGATTAGACTATTCTCCAGACCGACCCTGCCGGTTGTGTTTGTGCAAGAGACCATGGCGGTGGCAGACAGGTTTTTGACGCCCATAAGGTCGCGTCCATTGAAGTGTCGGGAGACAGGACACTGTTTGTCTTGTGTAATCGCACGTACATGCTCTGCGATACGGCAGGAGAGTAACCTCCCAGTCTCACCTATGTATTTCAAAGAGCAGCGCTTACACACTATGGTGTAGACCACATTACGGCTGGTGCAAAGAAAGCCATCACTAATCTTAATATACCCTTAGGGTAGACAATCTGGTCAGTCTGGGTAACAAAAGGGCATGTCTTACGATGACCGCATGGTTTAGTACCCAGATGGGTGGGTGAAATAGAAAGGTGACTATGAACCAGAAAGACATGCAGGTTTTGTCCCTCCAAAATACAATGAGGGGTGGGGCGGAGAATATGTTGTTAGTCTCAGGGTCCGCGAGGAGGATGGCGTTTTTTTTCAAAAATATTTTTTTTGGCTCTCATGTTGTGGGGATGATATGTGAGAACCAGTTTGCTCCTCTCATTATTGTCGCTGATGCGTGATACAATGGCGTCGGCACGAGTGCAGATTTTGACTCCCTGAAGCGCAGATTGTAGTATAGCTTCAGGGTAAGACCTATGTCTAAAAAACTCCACCATTTCCATCGCTTTTTCCCAAAAGTACTCCTCAGATGACAGTCTAAGGAGGCGAAGAAGTTAAGAAAAGGGGATAGAGTCATTACAGGATTTCGGATGAGAAGGAGGATCCAGTAGGTAACAGTGGCAGTATGTAGGTTTGAAGTAAGTAGGCCGAAGTAAGGAGGCAGTTTTTCTGGAGAGTTCAGTTACAGTAATGTCCAGGAAGTTTACAGACAGTTGAAAAATTTGATATGTGAACATGATGGAGGGGTGGAAAGAGTCTACAAAAATTGATAAATGTTCCCAGTTCACTTCTCTCCATTTGAGTCACCCAAATTCCATCATCAATGTACCTCTTATAGAATTCGGGGTGGCGACCAGTGTACTCTTGTTCCACTCTGTGCTCAAAATAAACCATGAACAAACAAGCATAGCTTGGTTCCATTCTGATCCCCATAGCGACCCCAATGATTTGGTCAAAGAACTGGCCATTGAACTCAAACGATTTGAGGGTTAGGACCAAAGTTCCCTTTAAGCTGCGCGGCCCGCGCAGATATCTGACCAACGCCGGGCAGCAGTTTAGATTACAGCGCAGCACATTTTGTAAAATATTGCACAAAATATTGATGCTGTGCAACTTTGCACACGAGCTTTTTCACTTTGCACACGGATCGACGAACCTTAGAGGGAACATTGGTTAGGACCAATTCCGTCAACCGTAGTAATAGTAAGGCGTGTGTAGGTATATTGGGGTGCGGTTGTCTGTCCAGATAATATTGCACAGCCACAAGGCCATCGTTGCGGGGAATAGAGGTTTAAAGAGAACATAAATCAAGGAGGAACAGATAGTGCTTTTTGTCCGGATTGATGCTTAGGGAGTCGAATGTCATTAAGGCATGGTTGGTGTCCTTAATATATGTAGGAAGGGATGCCACTATAGGTTGGAAGACACCATCAAGGAATTCAGAAATGTGTTCCGTTGGAAAAGAACATGCTGAGACAATGGGTCGCCATCCTTGTGAATTTTTGAGAGGAGATAAAAAGATGGCTTACCCAGGTCACTGTAAAAAATGTGCATCCTAAAAAAGGATTTTGGGAGAGCACATTCGGTTATCAACTCATCAATTTATTCTTAACGGTAGTGTTGTTTTTTATGATGGGATCCGTGGTTCTCTGTTGGTAGAACTGGGTGTCCTCCAGTTGTCTCTGGGCTTCTTTGATGTACAAATCTCTATCACACACAATGACTGCTCCTCCTTTGTTAGCCGGTTTGATGATAATGT
Source organism: Ampullaceana balthica (assembly GCA_944989445.1). Classification (NCBI taxonomy): domain Eukaryota; kingdom Metazoa; phylum Mollusca; class Gastropoda; family Lymnaeidae; genus Ampullaceana; species Ampullaceana balthica. The sequence goes on along the minus strand of CALYLW010000181.1, from coordinate 868,462 downwards.
CATTCCGGCTGCGCAATCGGGACAATGCCTTCTCTACTCCACTTTAGACAGCTTGGAATGACGGAGTCGAGGTAACAGAAGTTTTTTTTTAATATTTCATTTTCTATGCTCTTGATACATAAGTCAAGAGCCTCTGATTGACCAGGCGGTGGTGTCCAGGTGGATTTCCTTTGTTTATGGAATGAATTGGAATGGGAACAAGTCATCCTCGGGAGGGGTGCTGTTTTTACCGGGAAAATGTAGATGAAGTCTTAGAGAACGGAAAAAAACGCTGAGATTCGCTAAGTAATTGATAACAGTCACATGACAGTGTCTGAGGAATGAATTTAAGTCCCTTAGATAGCAGAGATCATTCATTCTCTGAGAGAGGTAAATCCGGGGGTATGCAAACGACCTGATTCTTGTTAGTGGTGGTCTGTTGTATAGATTTTTGACTGGGTTTAAGGTTATTAAGCTTGTTCTTTTTGTGAGTGGATAGGAAAAGATATAGGTCTCGGTTACGTTGATGGATTATGGCTCTAATGATGTTAAATGCCAGGTGGTTGTCCCATAACTTTGATATTATACTGTCTTCAATGAGGTATAGATGGCGCTGAGATCAGCGATATACCATTTGTGGGTGTATGTGAGCATACGTTTAAAAGCAACTTTCTTCTCAAGTGATTGCAGTTTAGATTTATCTTTAGAGTTAAAGGAAGCGGAAGCGGGGTTAAAAATGCTTGAGAAACCTATGGGTATAATGCGGAGGCGGATGCAATTATTAAAAAAGTTGAGATGAACAGTGAATCTGTTTTTTTAAAAACAGGTTAAAGGCCAGGTCTTTACAATCGTTACCTAAGTCAGGTGTTAGTAAACTAAAGGCAGTCAAAATATAGGATCTCAGTTGGTTCATAGTATTTTTTATAGAAGGCATAGTGATAAAGTAAAAGGAAGGACAAAAGGAGAAGTGAGAGGAGGAAAGGAACAAAATAGCTAAACGATAAGAGGTAGATAAGGGGAGAAGGGCCGTAGGGAATGAAAAGGCAGCAAAAATTTAAAAATAAGCAAAAAAGGAAGTAGGAAAAAAAAAGAAGAAAAATACACACAATTGACCACAAATAAAATAGGGAAAATCTACTTATTTTGAGTATCAGGCCTGTTAAAACATTTTCAGCAGGCATTAAAATTAAAGAAATTTTTCTCCTGTATGTGTCCTTTTGAGTACAGTAAGTTAGTAAGTTGCTAGTTGTGGTAAAACCTTACACAAACATCAGATTTTAAAGGGTTTTCTCATGAATGCGTCCCTTGATGTACAGTTAGGATGTTTGGGAATGTAAATTATTTTTCCAGTCAACTCAGATGAAAGGTATTTCTCCAGTATGTGCTCTTTTGTGTTCTGTTAGCTTACTAGATGTGGTAAAACATTTTCCACAGACATCACATTTGAAAGGTTTTTCTCCTGTATGTGTTCTTTTGTGTTTTGTTAGATCACCAGATGTGGTAAAATATTTCCCACAGACCTCACATTTGAAAGGTTTTTCTCCTGTATGTGTTCTTCTGTGTTTTGTTAGATCACCAGATGTGGTAAAACATTTCCAACAGACATCACATTTGTAAGGTTTTTCTCCTGTATGTGTTCTTTTGTGCTCTGTTAGCTTATAAGATATGGTAAAACATTTCCAACAGACATCACATTTGAAAGGTTTTTCTCCTGTATGTGTTCTTTTGTGTTTTGTCAGGTTACAAGATAATGTAAAACATTGCCCACAGACATCGCATTGGAAAGGCTTTTCTCCTGTATGTGTTCTTTTGTGTTCTGTTAGGTTACCAGAACTGGTAAAACATTTCCCACAATCATCACATTTGAAAGGTTTTTCTCCTGTATGTGTTCTTATGTGTTTTGTTAGAACACCAGATGTGGTAAAACATTTCCCACAGACATCACATTTGAAAGGCTTTTCTCCTGTATGTGTTCTTTTGTGTTCTGTTAGGTCACCAGATCTGGTAAAACATTTCCCACAGACATCACATTTGAAAGATTTTTCTCCTGTATGTGTTCTTTTGTGCTCTGTTAGCTTATAAGATGTGGTAAAACATTTCCCACATACATCACATTTTAAAGTTTTTTCTCCTGTATGTGTTCTTTTGTGTTCTGTTAGCTTACTAGATATGGTAAAACATTTCCAAGAGACCTCACATTTGAACGATTTTTCTCCTGTATGCGTTCTTTTGTGTTTTGTTAGATCACCAGATGTGGTAAAACATTTCCAACAGACATCACATTTGAAAGGCTTTTCTCCTGTATGTGTTCTTTTGTGCTTTGTTAGGTTACAAGATAATGTAAAACATTTCCCACAGACATCACATTTGAAAGGTTTTTCTCCTGTATGTGTCCTTTTGTGTTTTGTTAGGTTACCAGCTAATGTAAAACTTTTCCCACAGACCACACATTTGAAAGATTTTTCTCCTGTATGTGTTCTTTTGTGTTTTGTTAGGTCACTAGATGTGGTAAAACATCTCCCACAGACATCACATTTGAAAGGTTTTTCTCCTGTATGTGCTCTTTTGTGTTTTGTTAGGTCACCAGATGAGGTAAAATATTTTCTGCAGATATAGCATTCAAAAGTTCTTTCTCTTGCATGAGTCATTTTGTGTACATTTAAATTACCAGATCTGGTAAAACATTTCCCACATACATCACATTGGAAAGTCAATTTTACTGAATTCATCCTTTTAATTTTGTTTAGGAGCTATATCACATAATACATTTGCCAACGACATTAATTTTGAAATATCAATCTCCTGTGGGTATTGTTTTGTGATCTAATAATTATAATCTACATGGATAGGTAAAACCAAGTATAACACATCTGAAAGCACTTTCTCCTGAATGTGTCTATGTGTTTTGTAATATTGTCAGATCCATAATTTGAGTTTTATGTTTTGGCTGGACTCATAGGAGAAAATAATTACATTATGATTTAGAAATTTTGATTTCAGTTGGCAATAATTTCATTACTGATATTTTTTCTGTCAAACTCAATGTACATTTTATGTAGATATGTACACAATTTGCACTTGAAAACATCTGAAACACAAAAATAAATACATTAAATAATTTTTATTACTGTATTAGCAACTCACACATGTTATCAACCCTTAATTTAAGAATGTTATTTTAAACGAGCAACCAAGCCCGTCCAAGGACATTGCGCCACCGTTCGGTGGCATGTTGTAACTCCCCTTCAACAGCCGTCTCGACCGGCATACATGTGCATCACATCAAAAATACTATTCATCATACAGTAGGGCCCGCTTAAGTCGACGGCCTTGGGGTATGAAAAATGGTGCCGAGATAACCGATCACCAACTTAAACGAAAACCAATATGGCGGCAAAATATTAACATGCGCTTGAAATTTCTTTATAATTATAAACATGATGTGCGTTAATTAGTGATTAATGATTTAATCGTATTTGTATCGGAATATCGGGACCCTAATATTTCTTCACTCTTTCCTAAGGTTGAGACCGTTCATTTTTAAGGACCATTTAAATATAACTGTAATAACGTAATGGGGTAGAGACTGCAATCAATTTAAATATAACCCAGGGTTCCCCACTCAGTCGGGAATTCTCTTAAAATAATTTTGCCGGTCTTGAAAGTCGGGAAAAGTTATGACTAGTCGGGAATTTATATATACATATATATATATATATTTTGCAGAAGTAAAAGTAAAATGACTTTGATTACGTCTCTTTAGTCTTGTTCCGATTCAATTTAATAAAAAAAAATTTACCTGTTTATAATTGTCTGCGCATGCGTTAAAGGTCAAATTTTTCGCCTCGCCTCATGGCGCGTGTTTGCAATGCCCATCGAATTTTTTAAAAAAAATATATAAATATGGTAATTTTAAGTTTAATGCTTTTGACGTGCAGGATATCTGTCACTATGACTATGAGACCTCACTCGAATTTCCTCCGTCAATCAAATAATACGTGTAACTTGTAATATAAACAGTAACAAATGCGGCCTTGACCTTAACAGAATTCGACCTACAACAGTGATGACATGTATATTATATATCTACTAGAATATTAAGAAAATGATTTGATTTCATTGTCACGTGCGTGTTAGTCACAGTCACGTATCTTACTGGTAACAAAGCAACAACAAACTTTTAAAAGAATAATAATAATTTTTTATTTAATTATGTAAAAACCACCGTCGATTCTCGATACAAACCTTTATTTTCTTTTCTAAAGATATTAGTTTATCTTAAAAAATAAAATGATTAATGCTGCACAAAATGAATTATGTTTAATAATAATATAACATGCACAACAAAATAATGATGGATTAAAGACCACTAAAGCCGATTTTCGAGTACCTCTGGTGAATACATACTAATTTACACACGGAATAAAATTGAAAGTAAATACATGTACATCCGGTAATTTTTATTGAAATCTCGTAGAATCACACAATAGCCGGAAGTCTCGAAGAAAGCGAGTCAGCACTCCTTTGAACCAAAAATGCCAAATCAAAGTGCATTGCTAGGCGAACAGACGGGGATCGAGATAACCACGCTAATTGGCAAATTTGGCCCACTTTTGTGCTCGAAATATTAGGGTTCAGTGACTTTAAAAAATCGAATTAACCGCTGAAAAAATGCAAAGACAAAAAGAGAATTTGGCGGTTCCAAAAAAAAACATCGACTTAATAGAGCTGGCCAGTTAACCAGGGCTCGAGATAAGTGGGCCCCACTGTAGTCTACTGTAGTTAAAATAAATAACTCGTAAAAACGGAGCTTTTTGCTATAAATCCCAAAGCGCATAACTCAAAATAAAGTCTTGGAGAAATACTGCACCAAAAATAACTTGTTTTGAACGTCCGCGTAAACTTGATATGATTGGCTGTAGGAGTCATGTGTGTTTGAGAGACCAATCGCTATAGATGACGGGACAGAACTTAGCCTTTTATTATATAGGATGACACATTTATAAAAATCACAAAACTGACAGTTAAAATCTGTATTTGGAAGAGACACATTCATTGTTCCGTAAATTTCTAATATGCAAATATTACCTGGTTGTATAAATTATTTTTATAGATAAGCAAGCATAACTTGATTGACTACAATCTCTATCCTCATGACAAGGACAAGGATCAATCACACAACCATCGCTTGTAGGTATGAACAAGTTATTTAAACTTGGGAGGAATGTTCCTTTTAGCGGCATGGGTCTGAAGCTGGGCAGATACCTGATCAAAGTTGCACAGCAGTTAAGAATCACTGCACACAAAAAAATTAAATTACTTGAACATCTAATATGTTATAGAAAAATTATTCACCTAGACCAGTGGTTCCCAAACTTTTTTTGCCTACCGCCCCCTTAACAGAAAAAATATTACTCAGCACCCCCCAATTTAAAAAAAATAATAATTTTTTAACACCGGGGTGTGCAAACTACTGTTCGCGGGCCGCATGAGGCCTGTAAGAGTATATTATGCTGCCTGTAGATGATCTTATGTTATGTTAATTTTCTTTGTTTTTTTAGAATTTTGGACATATTTTTGAATTTATATTCCGAGTATTTTATTCGATTCTAGGGGTATACAATCGGTTTGTGGTTCCAGAATCAATTGGTGATCATTAGTCATTAATTGTAAACATATCTATTCTTAACTACATTTCAGCTCAACCAAACTTGGCTTTTGTTAACAATTTACATTTTGAACAGTTTTAAAAGCAAATAGACATTTAATTAACCAGAGTGGGTTCCAAAAAAGCGTGTGTAAAGCTGTGTTGAAGGTCAAGCAGTTGTCAGTAGGCCTGTCAACGGGTACCCGGGTACCCGTTGCCGTGTAATTACCCGGGTAGTAAAATTCCGCTCCGGTACCCGTGAAAATTTGGCTTCAATGTCTATATTAACCGTAGGCTAAACTTCGGCTCCCATGCGGCTTTTTTTGTGTGTTGACATTGTGGCTCGCGAAACAATTTATCAAATGAAATTTTGTGTTTCCAAAATATGCTTAAAATTACATCTAAAGAGAAATATCTGTCAACGGGAAGTATCTGCCAATGGGAAATAAAATATGGTCCCAACAAACTACAATGTATTTTGATACATCTTTTTTCTCTCAACGTGAAACAGAAATCGCACAACAACAAATTTTTTTATTCTTTAAAAGAATCATATAAAGAAAACAAAAGTCCTCTGCCAAAGAAAAGGATGGACTGCTTAGAGATGAAAGACGCTGTTTGTTAATTAAAAAAACATCCCTGCTTTGACTAACTTTGCTTTGAAATACGCCGATTGATACTTGCTAATGTTGTTTATCTACCCCCTTCTCCTCCCTTCACTCCCACACCCACACCCCTTGCATTCACTTGTACTTCTTGTGTTCATTAACGTGTGGTGACCTAGAAAAACTGATGTTAATAATGCTTACAAGGTTGTCAGTATTTAAATTTAATAAATTAAATAGTTACTAACAGTGTAAGATGGGTAAACGTCGGCCGTGAGAATGGACTGCATAGAGATGAAAGAGGCCATGTTTGTTTTTTGTTCCTAAAAACACCCTTTGCTTTGACACTAACTTTGCTTTGAAATAGCCGACAGTGGGCCACCGATTGATACTATCTAATGTCGTTTTTATACCCCCCCTCTCCTCTCTTCAATCCTATAACCATGTGTTTCTCAAACTTTTTAGTATGGCGGACCGGAAGGAATTTTTTCCAGGAACCGTGCACTATTTTCCCTGTACTTACATGGTAGCGAAATGTATTTTATTTCCTTTTATTTCATTCATTTATAAACTTAGCGTCAAAAATGACAAATTCTATTGGGTTAGTATTATTGGTAGCAATTGGAGGATTATAATTATATTTTTCTCTCCTCTCTTGATAACTTCCGCGGACCACCCCTTTGAGAAGCACTGCTATAACCGACACGCCTTGCAATCGCGTGTTTTTCTTGCATTGATTAACACCTGTTTGCCTAGCCCAAAAATTGATATCAATAATACACCCAAAGTTAATAAGATGGGTAAGACGTCGTATGGAATCAGGCCAATCAATATCAGTTGACAGCAACACCGCAAAATGCAATCGTTGCAATGAAATTGTGTCTGCGAAAGGTGGCAAACCAACGCGATAAAACGCCACCTGAAAGCTATTCATAAAATTGATATTGATAAACAAACCGCCGATCCACCCAATATCAGAAATTTGTTGGTGTCAACAAAAGCAGTACCACTGACCAAAGCACGATCACTTGAGATTTACCGCAGTATTGCGTTCTTCATCGCCCTTAGCATCGACTACCGACGCTAAGTGGATATTAACATTAAAGGTCAATGTTACGTCAATGTTACGTCATTGCTGTTGACATTTTGTTTGCATGTTCAGTTTATTGTAGTTTTAGTTTATGAGTATGACGAATGCATTTACAGCAGGAATCGAACAAAAGTTTTTAGTTCATTATATTTAATTGTAGTTACTGAAAGTAAGCCGTTAGCTACTACTACTGCTTGAAATGAGGTGCATGGATGGTGGCTAGGATGCATTGTATAGCGGTATTGATGGGGAAAGTTATGCGACGTTTAGAACGGGTAACCCGGGTACCCGTTCGAAATTTTCACGGGTACCCGGGCAGCTTTTTTCAACAAAATTGACAGCCCTAGTTGTCACTATGATAAACTGTGACAGCCAGGGCATTTAACCACAGGCAGTTCAAGGCACTGCTTGAAAATTTGAATATTATTATTATCTACCACAGCAGTATCTGCTACATAGTTAAGCATGGGCAAGATATTGAGGTGATCGTGGGATCTCATGGAAGAAATATTTATGTTCCTGAAGAAGAAGGGTCTTGTTTGTGACTTTGTTACTACCCTTGTTAATGAATAGTGGCAGTTAGACTTCATGTTTGCCATTAACATTATGGAAAAGTTGAATGTCAAACTTTGGGGGCAATAGCTTGTTTGCACATCAAAAGTATGTGCATGTTAAATCATTTCAGGCAAAACTCTCCCTATCCTCCAGGAAAGCAGGTGAACACAAAATAACACCATTTCTGGTGAAATAGCTGACAAGTACAAGGCTTAGTTGGATACCTTGGCAATGGACTTTGAAAGGAAGTTCCAAGACTTCAAGAATCTGGAACCACTATTCAATATCTTCAATTCACCACTTTGTGCAGAAGCTGATTCAGCCCCAGAGGATGTACATTAATAGCTGTTTGACCTACAAGCAGATTATAACCCGAAGGAGAAGTTCTATTTGCATTCTGTTTCTTTTTTTTTCTTCTTTGGTTGTTGCTTGTTAATAAATTGGTTACCGCACTGAAGCCACTTTCCACTAAATATGACGAAGGAAATGTAGTCAAGAACTTTTAAATTACAACCCATATTTAAGGATAATCCGTAAGGATCTCCTTTTCCAGCCAGAATTATTGGAAGCCGCTTTTGAATTTATATTCATTATTTGTAGTTCTTTCCATCAGTTCTTCTTGTAACTGAGGATTTAAAAGATAATTTTGTGTTCGCAGTTCAAAAAGGATCCTAAATCCAATTAAGTATGTTCATTTTCAAAATATCATCAAATAGTTGATACAATCTAAAATGGAGAGCATGCTGACAACAAGAAAGTATAACTTCATTATTTTTTTCCTGCCCCTGATAAATTTGGGAACTGGCTGAATTCCCTAGTTCAAAATTTCATTTGTACAGTAGAGGTTTTGTTACAAATACAGGTATGAAAGATTTTGTTGTTATTAAATTCAGTTCATCAACTTGAAGCGAAAGATTCCTTTCATTAAATTTTTAAAACTTGTTGCTCAAGTCAGCAATATCACATTTTAATTGAATTAAATTGGATTGTAAAGCATTATTTTTATCTTTCAAGTACTTCACCAGCGAGTTAAACACCTTATAAAATCAATCTAAATAAGCTCCCTTTGACAACCAACGAGCTTCCATATGAAGCAGTAAACAATTAAATTCTCCATATTCATAGTTTTCAAGTCAAAGCTGTTTAAATAATCTGTCATTTAATAATTTGCTTCTGATTGTGTTGATAGCTTTAATTACATATTGTTATGAATTATATGGGCGTGCACTTAAATATTGGCAACTAGATGTTGACCATGGATTATATAGTGTACTGTGAATGCATTGAGCACCTCATCTTTTAAAATATGCAAGAACACCCCCTACTATCGCTAGAGGTATTCCTTTTTATTTTCCAATGCATGATATATGTATTCTTTTTTGGAATCAGTTTGCAAATATTTAGCAAATAATAATTCTTGGCAAATATATTCTTCATTTGTGAACCGCATGTATGCTAAAAGTAAAGCTCCTTTCCCTGGCAAAGTTGACTCATCAAGTTTAATAGAAAAGAGAGATTTTTTAAAATAGTCTCACAATGAATCTTCAACATCTTTAGACATTTCATCAATTCTTATTTACACTGTATGATTACTATTAACAAATTACAGATGCTGGCTTGTGTAGCAAAGTACGTATTACTTCACGTATACCCGGTATAATTTGTTCTTTACAGATAGTATGATGTTTTCCCGATTTGGCAATCATTAACGAAATATTGTAAGAAGCAATGAAGCCATCGCAATCTTGTGTGGTTTCGGTTGAAAAGAATTGTATCAATGTCGGTTGTTTGATAATTTTTTATTTTAGTTTTCAAAAATAAAATAAATCCTTAATTCTCACTGTTAATTTTTGTCAAATGTTCTTTTAGTCTGGAAGTGCACAATTCACATATCTAAATGCAAGTGAGGGTGTATGCGGGAACCAAACCAACGTCATAAACGTTTTTCAACAAAAAATTAAGCTTAATGAGCGGAATACACAAATATTTGTTCCCTAAATCTTCTCTTCTTTCTTTTATGTTTTCACCGCTCCCTTACAGTTATTCACCGCCCCCCAAATGGACCTGTGGCTTTCACCGCCCCCTGGATCGCTTCAGCGCCCACAAGGAGGCGGTAATGCCCACTTTGGGAATCACATAACCTAGACAAACATCATGTGCCTTGTCCACATCAACACCGAATTAGGGAAAAACAAATCATATGAAACACATTTAATTGATCTAAAACTAAAAGATGAATTCTCAAAAGGCTTAGATAATTTCTATCAATTATAACATAATTACTAAAATTTTAAAATCATTTATTTAAGTTCACCATTTCAATTTACTAAAATCTTTTAAACACCTCAAGTCTCTGGCCCCATTAATCATTGGTTCCAAGATTTCCTATTAGGTAAAGAGCAATTAGGTGTCCCATTTTACCCTTCACAATTTACATAAAAAACTATTTTGAACCGCAACTAATCTGGAGGAAAATAAGTTATTTGATTGTATAATCTATAGTACAATTAAATCAGAACAAGATAGCAACATCTTACAAAGAGAACAAGTGGAATTTCAAATATACTAGACTAGTTGTAGTATTTTGTTTTATCCAGAAAAAGTGACAAATGTTCAGAATAGCAAAGAAAAGAAACAAGTAAAATAAATGCAAACTATTTCATTCATCGAAAACAACTAATCCAAACTTAATTTCAAAATACTAGTAGTAATAATAAAAGACAAGGTACATGTATCTTTGAATCCCAGTGTCAATAAATTAAGTTAAAAATCAACAAAACCTTAGGTTTATAGGCTATCTGGTTTATAAAATGAAACTTTACAAAATGTAATAATAAATCATTTATAAAACTAAAATGTGCCCCTTCTAGAAGGGAGCCATCCATCTCATAAAACCGAGATAAACTAGAAAAAATTCACAATGAGCTGCAAGCTTAATTGCTGAAAAACTGTAGAATATATTATTACATGTGTACAGTTATAGTTAAATCATTTAAGGCCTCAACCTAGAAACACTAGAGAATATAAGAAGGTAAAAGAACAAACAGCAAAGCATGCTGTAGGTTACTGTGTGAAATGAGATGCATGGATGGTGGCTAGCATTGTATAGCAGTCATAATGGCAAAAATTATGCAGCATTTTGAATAGGTAACAGGCAGCTTTTTTCAATAATATTGACAGCCCTAGTTGAAATAACACCTTGGCTGAAGGCTGAAAGTAGTGTCTGCTAATGACACATTCCTGACTTTTAAATCAGCAAGCTTGCTTTTTCTTAATTCAGATCAAGCCGAAATTGTTTTCAACCCTAAGTGCAGTAAATATTTTTTAAAAAATGTAACTAATTTTTGTTATACTTTTGTACATTTAATTATGTTTCAAATGAAATTTTTTATTTCATAATTTGTTCACGAGCTGCAATGTGAACACACTTAAGTTTGTCCCCTTTGTTTTATTCTCACCATTTTGATCTATTGACTGTTGTTAAGATTAAATTCTTTTTCTTAATGTCTATACTATACTATTATTATATCATCTATTAATTTAATTAATTCCACCTCACATTTAAATATAACATTTCAAAGATGAACAACATAAAATTTTTATATAGATACAGAAAGCTACATAGGCATAAGAGCTCATGACTTCTCAGCATTGATCGGTCACCGCCTGCATCCAAAAATTTGATAATTATGTTATCCAAAACTATTACCTATTTTAAATTTCTGCCCCATTTTTTATAACCAACTTTTTATTTTTTATTATTAATTGCACACAATTTTAGTCAAATTTACAATCGAATTTACAAAAGAATAAACAAATTTAAAAAAAATAATCAAGCCATTACTTCTTTGTAACATTTAATTATTGGTAATCTGATAGCTAGTTTTTAAAATTAATAGTAAATATCTTATCTGTTACAGATGCTCTTCATAGACAGAAGATTATTGCTTCCTACACTTATCCATAGTTTATTTCTATTATATAATCTAGTCTTGCATTTTTATTTGTGTTTTAAATGTTGATAGAGAGTTGGTTTTCCTGTTTTCTTCAGGCAACCAATTCTATGTCCAAATTCTGGACAGTAAGAACAATAATTTTTATGTGTTTGATATTGCATACAGAATAAGAAAAGTCTTTTTCTTCCTGACACTATCCCTATGTCTATCATTAACTGCCTGATGTGTTATTTCTAATTTCTATTAGACCAATTCTATGTCCGAATTCTGGACTGGAAGAACGATAATTTGTATGTGTTTGTTCTTGCATACAGAATATGAATAAGAACAGTCTTTTTATCCCTAACCCTATAGTATGTCTATCAGTATCTGAATCTGCCTTATTATTTCTAATTTTCTACATAGCTCTTTGTTCTTTTATTCTATTGTTTCAAGATTTAATGATTTAACTAATGACCTATGGTGTTACACTTGTCAGTTTTTAATATTCTCCAGTAATCATTCAGTAAATTAAATGAATCTGGCAGCTCTTGTTTAAATTTGTGCTAGTTTATTAATTTTTTCTTAGGTGGATGGGTCCCATACAGTTCATACAGAAGATGCATATTCTACTACAGTGACTACAGGTTTCACCAAAAATATAAATTTAAATAATAAGAATAGTACTATAAGTACACACATTGTGTCAATAGCATATGAAACTTGAGTTTCACGATTTTGCAATGAGAACGGAGATGTGGCTGCGGTGTAATAAATTACTGTCACAGTAACTGAAGCATTATCGCTTAAAAATTTATGCCAAGTTATGTCATGACTCGCCATGAGAGCATAATTAAATTTAAAAATTATATAATATAAATTTTGGTACTTATTGGGGTCTGTAATAGATAAGAATTTTATTTGATAATCATCGAGAATCCTGCAGATTTAGCACATATATTATTTTGCTGCGAATTTTAATTTTCTTGTGAAAACTTTCATTTTTAATTTAATTTATTAAATGCTTTAATATATGTTGTATTTTAGCTATTACAGAGATAATTTTTTATTTTTTAAGTCTATAAGGCATTTTTTCGTCTCTCAACGTTACGTAGTCCCAACACGATACGACCATCTTGTTTATTTATCACTCTACTTGCCGGTTGTCACAGTAAGATTTCGAAGAAAATTTCTCACATAAAAACAAACAAAATAAGAATCAAACATCTATTAACGAAATAAAAAATGAAATTCTCTTTAAAATATTTATTTATCTTCTAAGAACATTAGAATAGATGAATTATACTTTTTAAAAAAACATCTTCAGTAAGTAAATTTATTTTAGCGTGGGTCATGGGTCGTTCTAGGTAAAACAAATCTGGCATGCAGGGTGCTAGATAAACAAAGTGCGTAGTGTCTGCTGCTACGACAACGTAACAGCAGACAACTCAATGGGATGTTGCTAGTGCTACGACTAGATGTAACACTAGCAACATCCCATCGAGTTGTCTGCTGCTACGGCTAGTCGTAAAAAATATGCTATGTGCTTACAGTTACGACTAAAGCTGTATTTTAATTATGCTAATACTAATACTAAACATAAGTTCTCATAATCAAATTTCATGATTACTAGGTAAGCCGATTAATGAATTTTAAAGGTAAAAAAACTTGATTGGTGTCCATTTAATGACAAACAGGTATAGTTTTTAAAAAATCGCAATCTGACATGAGCTTCTCTAGGCGAAGTGATAGGGATGGACGCTAATTTGTAAGTCTTATGAACTTTTAAGGCATTTTTTCCGCTCTATATGATTCATAATCTGGTCATGATCAATCCATTTTGTTTATCTAGTAATAATCTAGCACCCTGCTTGCCAGCTATTTTTTTTTACCTGGAACGACCCATGATAAAATAAATTTAATGACCTGAAGATATTATTAAAAAAGTATTATTCATCTATTTTAATGTTCTTAGAAGATAAAAATATTTTAAAGACAATTTCACATTTTATTTCGTTACTAGACCTAGATGTTTGATTATTTTGTTTGTTTTTTAAGTGAGAAAATTTCGTTAGGCATCTTACTGTGACAACCCCGCAAGTTGGGTGCTAGATAAACAAAATAGATGTATCCTTATCTTATCTTATCTGTTTACAGACGCTCCTTCTATACAGAAGATTATTGCGTCCTACGCTTATCTATGGTTTGTGTTTAGTCCTGCGTTTTTATTAGAGATTTAAATGCTGATAAAGTGTTGGTTTTCCTGGATTCTTCAGGCAACCCATTCCACGCCCGAATTCCGGACGGGAAGAAGGAAAACTTGTATGTGTTTGTTCTTGCATACGGAATAAGAAAGGTGTTTTTATCCTTATGTCTATCTGAGGGTTGTATTAAGTTATTTTTTTGTTGTATTTCTAAATTAGAATTAATTGCTTTAGGTATGATTACTACTACTTTGCTTTTGGTTCTTCTATCCTCTAGTGTTTCAAGGTTTAGTGATTTAACTAATGGTGTTATTCTTGCCAGTTTCGAGTATTCTCCAGTAATGAATCTGGCAGCTCTTTTTTGAATTTGTTCTAGTTTATCTAGTTTTTTTGGTGGATGGGTCCCATACAGAAGATGCATATTCTAGTACAGTTAAGTACAGGTCTCACCAAAGTGAGGTAGCATTTTAGTTTTATATCTCTATTACATTTGTTAAAGTTTCTTTTTATAAAGCCTAAGGTTTTGTTTGATTTTTTAATAACTTCATTGACATGGGGATTCCATGATAGTTTCTCATTTATTAAGACTCCTAAGTATTTTGCATCTTTAGTTTGGGTCAGTTCTTTTCCATGAATGTAATATTTTGAATTTATTTGTTTCTTTTTCTTTATCCTACTCCCATTATGTAGCTTCAAGTTCAAGGGGCGAAAAAAAGCCTTAGAAAATTAATAAGACTTACAAAGTAGCGCTGTATTAGCTAAAATACAACATTGGTCAACATATAATAATAATAATGCCAATGCATTTAAATAATTTAATAAATTAAAAACGTAAGTTCTCACAAGAATATTAAAATTCGCTGTGAAATAATATAGGTGCTAAATGAGCAGGATTACCAGGAAATCCTTTATTTAGTTTATTTTCATGCAAATTCTTTGAAGGGTTGCTTTTAAAGTTACCTACTTTATTTAGAAAATATATCTTGAAATTAAATTATATCTTTTGGACGCTTTTTCACCCTCGTTGCTCTTCTGTGACTCATGGTGCGATTGTTGCATGGAATTGGAGAAATCTTCTTTTTCAAAGTTTCTTTTTTGAGAGTGTTTGTGTGTGTGTGTGTGTGGTTCCATGACAAAACGAAAAAGAGACAAAATGACAAGGTCTCATAGAATAAAACAACCCCGTAAAAACAAAGTTTTTGACTATAAATCCCTTATATATGAGACATAACTAAAAGTATTGATTATGTTCAAACGCGACAAACATTTACAGACTGAAACCGAAATTATCTCCCCTGGCTTTAAAACTGGGGGAAGGTGGAGGGGGTTTGGACATGGATGGGTGGCGTCAACGGGGTAACTCAACACCTGGTTAAAACACGAGATATGTTCACGATAGCTGGCGTGAAGTCAAGTGACCCGTAAAATGTAAACAATAGCGACCGCTACATACTAAATCTGTGTTATAAATAAGTTTATATAGATAAACTAAAAATGCATTAATTTAATAACTGTACGTTCGATCGATCTGAATTTTTGATACGATGCATTGATAGGTGACACGGGTCCGTGTGCCAAATTTCAGCTCGATGCCTTCACGGGAAGTGGGTCATTTTTTACTTTTGTTTTTCCGCCCTCGCAAGACAGACAGAGAGAGAGATCACGACAGAGAGACAGAGACGGCGGTAAAGTTAATATAAGGGATTTACAACATATATTACTTACTGAACTCTGAACTCGTTAAGCAATTAATTAAAGTAACGTTAGTTTGAGTCTTATTATGTATTTTAATTATATAAAATACATAACTAGGGTAAAAGCTGTAATTTGTTGAATTATTTGCGTGTGAAATTGATTTACTTAATCTTTCAGTTTCATTTGAAATTTCTTGTCCATAATTAAAATGACTGAATAATACATGTAGTATGAAATGATTACACTGATTATTAAATTATTAGAACTGTAGGCAGTAGAGTAAATTTTTATTAAAACAACCCCGTAAAATCAAAGTTTTTGACTATAAATCCCTTATATATGAGACATAACTAAAAGTATTGATTATATTTATGTTCAAACGCGACAAACATTTACAGACTGAAACCGAAATGATCTAACCTGGCTTTAAAACTTGGGGAAGGGGGAGGGGTGTGGACATGGACGGGTGGCGTCAACGCGTTAACTCAACACCTGCGTAAAACACGAGATGTGTTCACGATGGCTGGCGTGAAGTCAAGTGACCCGTAAAATGTAAACAATAGCGACCGCTACATATAGTTTATATAGATAAACTAATAAAACAAACCCGTAAAAACAAAGTTTTTGACTATAAATCCCTTATATATAAGACATAACTAACAGTATTGATTATTTTCAAACGCTACAAACATTGACAGACTGACACCGAGTGATGTCCCTTGTCTTTAATAAATGGGGGTGGGGCGTGAGGGGGTGTCGGCACGACGGTCGGCGTCAACTCAAACTCACGTGGAAGTGGAAGAAAAAAAACAATAACAAACCGTGAATTTGAATTACATACATCATATAAGGATAAACTAAAAATGCATTAATTTAATTACGGTACGTTCGATCGATCTGAAATTTTGATACGATGCATTGTTAGGTCAGACGGGTCCGTGCGCCAAATTTCAGCTTGATCGAAACACGGGAAGTGGGTCATTTTTGACTTTTGTTTTTCCGCCCGCCCATGAGATGATGAGATGACCGGCGGTGAAGTTAATATAAGGGATTTAATAAAAACAAACCCGTAAAAACAAAGTTTTTAACTATAAATCCCTTATATATGAGACATAACTAACAGTATTGATTATTTTCAAACATTTACAGACTGAATCTGTCTTAACTCAAATTTGCTTCATAACCCTAGGGGGGAGGGGTGGGTGGGAGGGGGAGAGGGGAAAAGTCTGGTCACCGATTCGCTTGACCGAGCTCAGAGTGACACGTAAAATGTAAACAAAAGCACCCCGTCGCTTCGTTGGGTCGCCTCAATGCGTCAGCTCAAACTTTCACGTGGGAAAAAACAATAACAAACCGTGAATTTGAATTACATACCTCATGTAAGGATAAACTAAAAATGCATTAATTTAATTACGGTACGTTCGATCGATCTGAAATTTTGCTACGATGCATTGTTAGGTCAGACGGGTCAGTGTGCAAAATTTCAGCTCGATCGAATCACGGGAAGTGGGTCATTTTCGACTTTTGTTTTTCCGCCCGCCCATGAGATGATGAGACGGCCGCGAAGTTAATATAAGGGATTTAAAAATGCATTAATTTAATAACTGTACGTTCGAAAGGCGGAAAAACAAAAGTAAAAAATGACCCACTTCCCGTGAAGCCATCGAGTTGAAATTTGGAACACGGACCTAAAAATGCATCGTATCAAAATTTCAGATCGATCTAACGTACTGTAATTAAATTAATACATTTTTAGTTTATCTATATAAAACTATATGTAGAAGTCGCTACTGTTTACATTTTACGGGTCACTTGACTTCACGCCAGCCATCTGTGAACAGATCTCGTGTTTTAACCAGGTGTACCGGCGTGCTTTTGTTTACATTTTAAGTGTCACGATGAGCTCGGTCCAGCGATCGGATACCAGACCGTTCCCCTCTCCCACCCGCCCCCCAAGGGTTATAAAGCAAAGAAAGTTAAGACAGATTCAGTCAGTAAATGTTTGTCGCGTTTGAACATAATCAATACTTTTAGTTATTTCTCATATATAAGGGATTTATAGTGAAAAACTTTGTTTTTACGGGTTTGTTTTATTTTCGTCCTCCCATTCATTTTGAACTATTTTGTCACCTTGTCGTTTTGTCTGGTACCCTGTGTGTGTGTGTGTGTGTGTGTGTGTGTGTGTGTGTGTGTGTGTGTGTGTGTGTGAATGGGGGATTAATAGGGGCGGGGCCGGGGTGTAATGTAGCTGCTCGCCCGAATAGATATTTGTCGAGTTATTACAGTTATCAAATTGAACGTGTTTATTTAGAATTTAATTAACATGTTTAATAATAATTTTATTTTTAAAAAAAATCACTTCTGGAGAAATGTATCAATGTATACATGTAATTGTCCCTTCCTATTTGCAGTTAACTATATAAAAAAAGATATATATTTCATACATACTTTGACTTTGGTATATCTGATCAATGAAAATGAAACAAAAGTATTCAATATTTCCTAATTATAAATGATGTAAGTCAGCACCAATAATAGTAAAAGGAGGCGTTTTAAAAATATATAAATAAACTAGCAGACCCGTCGTGCGTTGCAACGATCTCAGTAAAAATGAATAAATTTAAAGAAACCAATGAGTGTTATGTTTAAAAACAATTATGCAGAAACCTTCGCGGAAGAGTGGAACAAATTCCAAGTTTCATAGCAAACGGATAAATAAATTAATAATTAAATAGCATACAAAAGAAGGAACGATATTAAGGGCCCCGGCCTCAAAATGAGTGATAATATAGTTTTTTTTAATTGCCATTGTACTCAAGCTATATTCCTCAATATCGTGTAAAATTGAATAGGGAATACAATTATTAAAGTTCAGTAAAAAGACATTTGGGGCCTCCAGGTCCGAGGGAATGGACATTAGGAGTTCAGTGCACTATAGTAATATAGGCTCTTACGCTTTTATATACTAAGTTTGGTCAAAATCCAGTTATTTTCTTATTATCTAACGCTTAAACTACTTTTTATATAGCTAATATAGGGGGAAAATGACTTTAAGGGGCCCCCGGCCCATTCGGTGCAAGAGGTCAACTTCAAAATCCTGTTCATTTTAATTCAGTTTTATTGTGGATATATTTCTCAAGATCTTTAAAAATTGAATAGGAAAGATATCTTAAACATATACGAAAAAAAGACATTTGGGGCCCCCGGCCACGAAGATATTGACATTAGAAGTTCAGTGCCATATAGCATTTTAATATGGGCTACCAAGTTTTTGCATACAAAGTTTGGTGAAGATCTATTCATTTACTAAGTAGCTAACGCATAAACTAATATTTATATATCTCATATAAGCAAAAAACGAAGTTAAGGGCCCCGGAGCCCATTTAGGGCAAGATATGAAGTTCAGAAACCCGTGCACACACACACAGACATACTTTGATTTTTATATATATAGATAGATAAATAAATTAATAATTAAAAATTTTACAAAAGAAGTAACGATATTAAGGGCCCCACCCCAAAAAGAGTGATACGTTATATTTTTTATTGCTATTGTACTCAAGCTATATTTCTCAATATCGTGTAAAATTAAATAGGGAATACAATTGTTAACGTTCAGTTAAAAAGACATTTGGGTCCCCCATCTCCAAGGGAATGGACATTAGGAGTGCCCTATAGTAATGTAATATAGGCTCTAAAGTTTTTATATACTAAGTTTGGTCAAAATCCAGTTATTTTCGCATTATGTAACACTTTAACTAATTTCTTTTTATAGCCAATATAGGGAAAATAAGCGACATTAAGGGGCCCCCGGGCCCATCAGGTGCAAGATGTCAATTTCAAAAACCTGTTCATTTTAATTTAGTTTCATCATGGATATATATTTCTCAAAATCGTTATAAATGTGAATGGGAAAAATGTGTGAAACATATACGAAAAAAGACATTTGGGAGCCCCGCCCCGAAGAAATGACATTAGGAGTTCAGTGCCCTTAAGTCTTTTAATATGGGATACGAAGTTTTTGAATACAAAGTTTGTTTAAGATCCAATCATTTACTTAGTACCTAACGCATAAACTAAATTTTATATAGCTCATTTAAGCACAAAATGACACTTAGGGCCCCAGGGCCCATTCTGTGCAAGACATAAAGTTCAAAACACCTGTTCGTTTCAATATGGATAATAATGGATGCATTTATCATTATTTTTCAAGATCGTTAATAAATAAATGGGGAATAAATTCTTAAAAGTAGAAGAAAAATTGCATTTTGGGCCCCCAGGCACGAAGGAATGGTCATTAGGAGTTTATTGCCCTATGGTATTTTAATATTGGCTGTCAAGTTTTTATATACAATGTTTAGTTAAGATCCATCAATTAACACAATAGCTAACACTTAAACTAATTTATATAGCTCATTTTAGCAAAACATGACATTATGGGCCCCCGGAGCCCCATGAGTGTTAAATTTCGAAATAAAAGTAGCCAGTTATTATCCCGGGAGCATTCTAAACAGTCTCGAATAGGTTCATGACGATCGGGTGAATGATTTAGTCAGCTATAAAGGACATGCACACACACACAGACATACTTTGATTTATAAATATAGAGATATAGTGAAATAAAACGACATAAAGGGGGCCTGGGCCTATTCGGTGTGATATTTCAATTTCAAAAACCTTTTCATTTTAATTCAGTTTCATCAGGGATATATTTATCAAGATCGTTAAAAAGTGAATGGCAAAAATATCTTAAACATATATGAAAAAAGACATTTGGGGCCCCCTGCCCCAAAGAAATTGACATAAAAATTTCAGAAACCTTAAGTATTTTAATATGGGCTACCAAGTTTTTAGTATATAAAATTTGGTTTAGATCCAATCATTTACTCAGTAGCTAACGCATAAAATTATTTTTATAAAGCTCGACATTAAGGGCCCCAGGGCCCAATTATTGCAAGAAATAAAGTGCGAAACATATGTTAATTTGAATAAATTTCAAATTACATACATTTATTTATAATTCTCAATATTGTTAAAAATTGAATTGACGATAAAATATTAAACATTTACTAAAAAAGGACAGTTTGGGCCCCCAGCCCCGAGGGAATGAAAATTAGGAGTTCAGTGCCCCATTGTAATAAAATATAGACCCTGAGTTTTTATATACTAAAATGGGCCAATATACATTAATTTTCTCAGTATTTTACGCTAATACTAATTTTTATACAGCTAATATAAGAAGAAAAAAACGACATTTAACGGCCCCTGGGCCCTTTCGCTGAAAGATGTTAATTTCAAAAACCTGTTCATTTTAATTCAGTTTCCTCAAAAATATATTCCTCAAGATCGTGAATAATTGAATGTGAAAAAACATCTTATACATATACGAAGAAAATACAATTGGGGCCCCCGGCCCCGAAGGAATGGACATTTGAAGTTATGTGCCCTGTAGTATTTTAATATGGGCTACCAAGTTTTTGTATTCAAATTTTGGTTTAGATCCATTCATTTACTCAGTAGCTAACGCATAAACTAATTTGTATATATCTTATATAAGCAAAAAAAGACATTAAGGGCCGTGGGGCCCATGGTGACTGAATGGTGAATAAAATCTTAAACGTTTAAGAAATGTGAATTTTTGGGCCCCCAGCACCAAAGAAATGACTATTTGCAGTTCAGTGCACTATAGTATTTTAATATTGGCTATCAAGTTGTCATATACAAAGTTTGGTTATATAGCTCATATAAGCAACAAATGACATTATGGGCCCCCGGTGCCCCATGAGTGTTAAATTTTGAAAAAAAAGTTGCCAGTTACCATCCCAGGTAGGTACTCAACAGTCTCCAAAAATTTCATGACTATCGGATGAATGGTTTAGTCAGTTTTAAAGGACATGCACACACACCCACACACCCACAGACATACTTCGATTTTGATATATATAGATTATTTAGTAAATAATAGACAGTAAATTAGTATTTTTCCTATCTTTTGCATGTTTTATATTCACGTTGTATGAGTGTCACTGTCAGACTACGTAGGGCCTAATTATTGTCATAAATAAAATAAGAGAAATTCATTTGTTTTCCTTCTAACAATTGAAGTCACAATAAAAATAATGAATGACTAACGCTAAGAAAGTCCTCTGCTGACCCGGAAGGGAGATTGGGTGCCCACCAAGGTCTACCAAGCCCCTAGTAAGTTCTCATGGAAACATTAGGACCCTCTACGACCATCGGTTAAATAGAAAAAGAGAAAAAAAATGAAAACGTCGCAAAGCTGAAACTTGTCAATTATCAAGGGTCCCAAAAATAAATTAGCCAAGGGCGGCAAAAAAACCAGTTACGCCTCTGCACCTGGACTACTTACGTTACTACAACTATTCAAATTTCGTATTCTTCTGTCGTGATATGGTATGAGATATAATATAACTTATGTCAGTCGCATTAGTAAACTCATGCATGCCAAAAATTATGATATTACATTGGCAATACAACTTTATAGAAGTTCAAATAACACATTTCTGATTTTAGAAAAGCAACTGAGATGTGACAATCACCTTAATGTCAGCCTTGTTGATGCTGACAAATGGCATTCGAAATAAATGCAGATAAAAAGTTTGACTGAATACTAGGACATCGAGTTTGTCGGAGAAAATGCCAATTTGATGAAAATCAGGCCGAGCCCACAATGAATACAAAGGAAAGATACTAATTTAAATTCTTTTAGTAAATTGTTGACATTGCAACCAAGTCTTTACACAAAGATATTCTCCCCTGCAGCATCACAACAGTTACTTTTGCTTTTATATAATAAATATGAACTGAAAGATGTTAATTCTTCTGTGATTTTCGCAAATGCAAAAATATTTGGAAAGCCTTTTAATTTAACAGATGGAGAATCAGTAGTAATACAATTTCTAATGAAATATCAGGGTTGTATTATTCTCTATTGAACAATAACTTATAGCCTTTTGTAACAATAATGAAATATGCTCCAAAATTGAGCCTTGCTCTGGGAATTTTAGTTACTTTCCGATCCAGGGAAAGTAATTTTTTCCAAACTAATAATAATCAAGAACTACAAATCCGTACCCAGCCTTTTTTCAAGGGGATTCGCAAACTTGCGCGAAGGCATTTCATGTTCAGATACCTACAATATATGGTGCTATGACTTCAAATTTGGATGAGAATGTTTAATCAATAATTCTGTACCTGTGAACTATTGAGGGCGATGATTAAACTTCTCGTCTTCTTTTTTGCCTCGTTTTGCCAAAAAAATATTTAACAAATAATAATACAAAAAATAAAAAAAATAATAATAATAGTGACCAAAAGAAGTAGGTTTTCATGCAATAAATAATTAACACTGTAAATAAAAGTTTCCAAAATGGTATTTTAATAAAACATGCAAGTACTCGATCATTCATTTCTTTCCTTGTTAATAATGGAATCTGCAGGCGAAAGCGTTGAAGAATTTGAATTACATACATTATGGTACGGAGCTGACAAGACTGAAGACCACAATGCTATGAAGTTTATTTTAGAACATCTTCGATGTAATCTTTCTTGAGTTTTTGTCAACAAATATCTGTAAAACACTGTCCTCGTTGATATTGAAAGCGCAGTGAATATGCATCAATTGCAAGCTCGGTAAGTCTTTCCTGTCCCATTGAACATCTCATGTAATTGTGCAAACGTCGGAGTTCACTGAAACTTCGCTCACACGCGCAGGAAGTCACAGGAATCACACACGCGATTTTCAGTAAGCAATAAATATTCGGGTACATCAATTCATTGCAATGTTTTATAGCTTCCGTGCAATTCTTTCGTAGCTATGATCCTTCCCATTGGCTGAACCTCAATTTCCACCCGCTGAACTCTTCGGGCAGCACCTTTGATTAAGGCAGATCGCGCTCATATAAATCCACAGCGCCTTTCAGATCTTCATACATACAATTTCTAACAGCACTTTACACAAGAGCTAACAGTTCTCAGGATGTCCTCGTTAAGCCAGTGAACCGCATATCTAGTTCAGCAATGATGTGCTCCAGAAATGGTTTAATTAAGTTTCGCAGGTAATGTTGCATTGGCGTTTCTGCGCTCACATTGCTTCGGTAAAATTGCCGCATAGCAATTCTGGGCATTGAAGCTTCAACTCCTACAGACTGCGCCCTGATAACGATATGATCATAAGAGTTTTGAAAATAAGAATCTACATTTGTTCTAATCTCTCTAAACTCTTGCTTGACGTTTTCGATAAGTGACATAGCCTGAATGATGTCAATCTCTTCTTTTTGAAGTTGGACTTTATTCCTTCCAGCCTAGATAACAGTTTGTATGTTACAAAAAAAACGTCACACTAAATGTGAAGTTACACAAGGAATGAAGAGATGACGTTTCTCGAGACTTACTGTCCGTGTCCCAATCACAAATTGTAGTAAAACTTGGATCCATCCTTGGTCGGTGTGTTTTCCATGTTGCAGTGAAATTATCTCAAGAGTCTGAACAACGTAAATATACGATTGATAGAAGTGTTTGTATGCTTCATCGTGTTTTGCACAAATCTAGAAGTGCCTTCCGTTTAGCACTGCCAAATGGAAGACTTTTTCTATGACGTTTTTCAACAAGGCTTCGCGCTTTGGGCTATTGCTAAAAAAACATGCAGATTTCTTTTAATTTGTCAATCATATTTCACACATCGGGAAGTCCGCACGAATGTGCGATCACTGGGTTTAAATCGTGGTTGCTACAGTGTGTGTATACAGTATACAGCTAAAAAGGGGCGTCTCGCAGAATACGCGCTTGAACTCCTGAGATAGCGCCCGACATAGATGCAGCGCCATCATAACGCTGGCCCCGCATATTCTGTAGTGGGATCCCCAAGTATCTCAATAATGTCAAGATCTTTGAGGCCATCGCCTTTCCCGTGGTTCGAACAAGTGGAACAAAAGAGATGAACTCCTCTCTCTCTCTTACATTGTTTTCGCTGTCAAAAAATCTGATACAAAATGACATTTCTTATTTGTTGTGTGTGGTCATCTCGTCGGCCAAAACAGAGTAGAATTTAGCCTCTTTTATTTCTTTAACAATTTTTATTTAACGATTTCATTGCCAATTATGGAAAAGAGTTCATTTTGGATACATGGTGACAAATGCGTCGCTTTCTTTTGGAGTGGTTTGTGCAAGTGGGACATCAGGTACTCATTATGCTCGCTCACCAACTCCAGCACAGAAATAAACTTTCCCGGATTCTCTTGTCCACTGAACTTGTCTACGTCGGATCGGCCTCTAAATGCAAAACAAAGGTTTTCCGCAAAAGCCTGGCTAACCCACTAGGTCTTGTCTGACTGGATCTTTCAATGCATTTATTTTCGTTGATAGATTTTCCATAGTCATCTTGCAAAAAAAATCTATTTGTTACAAGAAAAGGTCACAAATTCGCAGAAGGGGCTTCGTTCAAACGTGCGACCCCACCCCTTTCCCCTTGCGTACGGCCTTGAACTATTTTGGAAGCCACATCTCAAACAAGATTGTCAAATCTCGCTATATTAGCAGTTGAGTATGAAGTCATTAACATATTAAATATTTCTAAATTAATTAGAGAAGTCTCTGAACTTAAGTTCCTTTAAAAAATGTCTGAGTATGTTAACTTTTTTTTTCTTTAAAGGAATATTTTTTTTAGTAAAGTAAAATTTAATTAAATTTAGTAATTTGTGTTAATTAATGTTTTGAATTGTAAGTTAAAGTGATTTTTTTTGGGATGTTCGCTAAAAATATAAAAAAGTCACATACTATTTTAAAATCCTTTATATTAACTCGTGGTGTCTGACTCTGATCGCTTGCTTGTTTGTCGAAAAAAATTTGAATCGATTTTTAACCCACTTCCTCGTAAGCTAGCGAGCTGAAATTTTGCAGGCAGTTTCGTACCGATGATAAAAACGATGTATTAAAATTTCAGATCGATCGCATGTACTGTAATTAAATTATTGAATTTTTTGTTTATTTTTTTTTATATCTCTATGTATCATGTTATTCTTTGAGATAGAGTGTTGCGGTGCGTATTATATTGAACGACAATTTTAATACTTTCCTGTTGCGCGATTCGGTGCGTATTATATGGACGATAATTTATAAAAATAAATTCTCGATCGGTGCGCATTATATTTAACATGTTTTACGAGACATAACTAAAATTTTGGATTTTTGCATTGTCGTGCGCTGTGTATTATAATGAACATTCTTTTTATTTATGTCTCGTATACAATTTTTTTTTAGTAAAAAAAATGGTTTTTACAGGTTTTTTTTTATATAGAATACTTCAATTTTAATTACATAGGGGCTCAATTTTTCCCTTTATGCCAATTTATGCACTAAGTGGTTCTACGGCTAAGTACGGCCCTGGTTACTATTTTTCAAATATCATGTACATGAATCATTTACTGCATTTAAACCAAATATGGACTATTTAAGCATTGCTAAAAATAAATAAATATTAATAAATTATTATTTAAAAATTAAAACACATTTTATAGTAAAAGATGAGATTAAAATTTAAGTGTTAAAGTGCATAACTTACTTAGATAAATGTTTTTCCCCCGATTCTTTCTCCTTTTTGAATCGGTATATTATTATATTTTTAAATTAAAACGATAAAAACTAAGAATAAAAATAAAGTTAAGATCAGCCCCCATCCTAATTAATTAATATTATAAATATATTCCTGCACAAAAGATGCCTTCTATTTAATATAAAATATTAGTGTCAATGTCATGTAATAAA
This sequence comes from Ampullaceana balthica, assembly GCA_944989445.1. Taxonomy (NCBI): domain Eukaryota; kingdom Metazoa; phylum Mollusca; class Gastropoda; family Lymnaeidae; genus Ampullaceana; species Ampullaceana balthica. The sequence continues at coordinate 841,970 of CALYLW010000181.1, read as the reverse complement.
AATTGTAGCTTTACTTTATAATAAAAAAGGGGAAATTGTTACCTTGACCTTTGACCCAAAACTAAAACGAGGTTGGGAAAATGTAATAATTGTGTTTTTAAACTTATTTATTTACATTTTATAACGAAATCAATGCATAATGAAATATAAAAAAGAGATACAATTATAAAAACAAAATATTTCCCCCAAACAACGAAAATCTATTTTAAATTGAGTATATAAATGTAAAATTCCAAGGATGGATTGCCGGGAGCGGTGGCGTACTCCTGTAATCCAGCTACTTGGAGGCTTGAGTTGGTGGACGGCTTGAGGACGGGGGTTCTGCTCTCGAGCGTGCTGTGTCGATCGGGTGTCCGCACTAAGCTTGGCATCAATATGGTGGTCTAGAGGGAGCTCGAGATCTCCAGGTTGACTAAGGAAGGAAGCACCGGCCCAGGGGGGAAACCCAGCAGGCAAAATTCCTCGTGTCCAGCAGTAGTGGGATCGCATCCGTGAATAGGCGTTGGTCTGCAGCCCGTCCGATACAGTCGAACCCAGCTCTTCTTTTGTTTTTTCTACATGTTTTTCGTTTTCTAAATGATCTTTATGGATTAATCATACTTTTTATTGTTGGTTTTATTGAGAATGGCTTGTCACAACAACCTGTGCATACATTTACTTATTTAAAAACCTTGTTGCAGTCTCACCCCCCCCCCATTATTTAATATATTTTATAGAATATTAAATTACATTTCTGCTCATCAGTTGTGACCGTATTTTTTTTCCCATTGAATATATATATATTTTTGATTATAATTAAACATGTGATTTTAATTATAATTTCTGATTTTTTAATAAAAACACGTTAGCTATAATGAATATATTTATTGTTCCTCAAATTACCTTCCAATCCCAATATCAGAGGCGTCACTAGGGCTGGTGTCACCCCTTCCCGAGTTACCTCATAGTTCTCAGTGCCAAATAAAGTGCAGAAGTTTACGTTTTGACCGGGGAGGGGGGGGGGAGAAGTTTTTTTAAAGAACCGTGACGTCACATCAAAATGCTATTATAATGTCTACATCTACACTCAATGCATAGTGATACTAATACTTATACTTCAGTTATTGCCTAATAAATAAAGTTCATTATCATTAAGCTAAGCTTTAAAATAATCTTGACTTTCGTATTGTACATTACTTTTAATTATTGTATAAGTAGGCCAAATTTCTGCCACCATATTTTCTTTGGATAACAGAGGCATGGAATTGGATAAGAGATCAAGGTACAAAGTAGCATCACAATACATTCATTTAAAGATTTATCAGTGGATCCTAATCTGACACTAAGACTCCTGGTAATCCATATCTTTTTGTGTTCTATTCCAGTTTCCAGTGCTTGGCAAATATTTTACAGAAGAACAAGCGTGACACAAAGGATTGAATTGAAAACAAAACCTTTATATATATAGTTTATTTTAACAGTTGGTAGTTAAGGTGATCAGAACATGAAAATTCCATATTTTAACTACAGAGCTCAAATTCTGGGGACGCGGTGGTTGAGTGGCAGGGCGCTCGACTGGCGTACCGATGGTGACGGGTTCGAATCCATGTCAAGGCAAGGATTTGTTCCCGGGGCCTAGGGCGTCCCTAAGTCACCCAGCTCCGAATGGGTACCCAACACTAGTTAGGCGGCTGGGTAATGCGTGGAACCCACAAAGCCGTGGCCTGTGAACGCTACATCACTTGCCAACAGATCATCTGTCGTGGTCTGTGGACGCAATTGTCTTCTGCATAGAAGGAGCGTCTGTATTGATAAGATAAGATTCACATGGATCAGTCTAGGAAATTCATTGTGGATTAATTTCCCATAACCAAATAATGTGTGGTGTGGGTTATTATAATAAAAAAAATGAATGCAATGAAAAGTAAAAATTTAATAAAAACACACTCAACAAAATGTAATACTTGTATATTGTTTATATCTTTTTATTTTTGACAAGTAAAAGATTCAGTACAAGTTGTATTGGAGTTTGAGGGTGCCAAGAAACTTAAAAAAACATTTTAAGTATCAATAAAAATTTAATAATTAATTTTTTTAAAAGTTAATGGAGAAATAATACTATACTGCAATTGTAATAGTAAACAGTGGAGTGCTTGTTCCGTTTTGGGGTAATTTGAGAATATTCATCAAATTAAATGAATCTATAGTACTTATAGTTTTTTTTTATGTCTAGGGGTCTGGTATTAATATTGTTTATTCATTTTAAAATAGCTATTGTATACTTATGCTAGTAATTTATGTGTTACTGTTTTGATTACCATGCCGACTTAGTGGGCCATATCAATATACATGTAATAAGAAATTCTAATAGAATATAAAAAATTATAAAGAACAAATACCTGTAGCACGTATCATTCTTCCAAAAAAATTAGAAACTTATAAATCAAATGTTTTTGATTTTTGTGTGTGTTTGATAACTTTTGACCCTTTAAGGGGATATAAAAATTCAAGGCATTGTTTCTTTAACATGATTCCTTTTGCAAATGGATTCAGTCGGCAGTTCATTTTATGTATAGTTTCTTCCATTATTTCAGGTCACTTGACTCCCTTTTTAAATCCTTTATATTAACTCGTGGTGTCTGCGGCGGACCTTGCTTGCTTGCTTGTCGCCAAAACTTTTGCTCGATTTTTAACCCACTTGCTCGCAAGATAGCGAGCTAAAATTTTGCAGGCAGTTTCGTACCGATGATAAAAACAATGTATCAAAATTTCAAATCGATCGCATGTACCGTAATTAAATTATTGATTTTTTAGATTATTTTTTTTATTCCTATGTATCATGCTATTTTTTGAGATAGAGCGTCGCGGTGCATATTATATTGAACAACCTTTCTGTCGCGCAATAAGGTGCGTATTTTATTGACAGCTCTTTTTATAAACATATTCCTGATCGGTGCGTATTATATTAAACATGTTTTACGACACAACTTCAATTTTGTATTTCTGGATGGTCTGGCGCTGCGTATTATAATGAACATTCTTTTAGTTACTTCTCGTACATAAAGGATTTATAGTCAAAAACTTGGTTTTTTACGGGTTTTTCTTATTCTTCAGCTCATTTAGAGTATCAGTGAACAAAATGTGGGTGAGACTGCAATCAGGCTTATACTTATAGATTGACTAAGATTGGTACATGCAGATGAAAAACGTGTAAACGGTATGAGTGAGCCTGAAAGAACGTAACAAAACAGCAAACGTTTCGGCAAAGAGCCTCCCTCAACAAATAGTACACACATAAAACGAATAAAAAATAATAAAAACTAAGCAGCTGTGAAATCCATATAGTCTATGAAAATGAAAGCAATAGTAAGAAGAGAGAAGTGTGAGCTTATATATGAAAGGAGAGAGTGGGTGTGGCAAATCAATTAGGTTGTCAGCGCTAACACAACATTCATACCATGTGGTGCAAGGGTCCCGACTCTTGGATTAGTCTATTCTCCAGACCAACCCTGGCGGGTGTGTTTGTGTAAGAGACCATGGCGGTGACAGACAGGTTTTTGACGCCCATAAGGTCGAGTCCTTTGAAGTGTCGGGAGACAGGACACTGTTTGTCTTGTGTAATCGCACGTACATGCTCTGCGATACGGCAGGAGAGTAACCTCCCCGTCTCACCTATGTATTTCAAAGAGCAGCGCTTACACACTATGGTGTAGCCCGTAACTTTGATATTATACGGTCTTCAATGCGGTAGATCTCGGCGCTGAGATCAGCGATATACCATTTGTGGGTGTATATGAGCATACGTTGAAAAGCAACTTTCTTCTCAAGTGATTGCAAAGATTTATCTTTAGAGTCAAAGGAAGCGGAAGCCGGGTTAAAAATGCTTGAGAAACCTTTGGGTATAATGCGGAGGCGGATGCAATTACATGTATTAAGAAAGTTGAGATGAACAGTGTATCTGTTTTTTTAAACAGGTTAAAGTTTAAAGGCCAGGTCTTTGCAATTGTTATCTAAGTCAGGTGTTAGTAAACTAAAGGCAGTCAAAATATAGGATCTCAGTTGGTTCATAGTATTTTTGATAGAAGGCATAGTGATAAAGTAAAAGGAAGGACAAAAGGAGAAGTGAGAGGAGGAAAGGAAATAAAATAGCTAACCGATAAGAGGTAGATGAGGGGAGAAGGGCCGTAGGGAATGACAAGACAGCAAAAATTAAAAAATAAGCACAAAAGAAGAAAAATACACACAACAATTGACCACAAATGAAATAAGGAAAATCTACTTATTTTGAGTATCAGGCCTGTTAAAACATTTTCAGCAGGCATTAAAATTAAAGAGATTTTTCTCCTGTATGTGTGCTTTTGAGTACAGTTAGTTAGTAAGTTGCTAGTTACAAACATCAGATTTTAAAGGTTTTTCTCATGAATGCGTCCTTTGGTGTACAGTTAGTGTGTTTGCTAATGTAACATTTTATCCAGATATGAAAGGTATTTCTCCAGTATGTCAAGTATGTGCTCTTTTGTGTTCTGTTAGCTTACTAGATGTGGTAAAACATTTCCCACAGATATCACATTTGAAAGGTTTTTCTCCTGTATGTGTTCTTTTGTGTTCTATTAGAACACCAGATCTGGTAAAACATTTCCCACAGATATCACATTTGAAAGGTTTTTCTCCTGTATGTGTTCTTTTGTGTTTTGTTAGATCACCAGATGTGGTAAAACATTTCCAACAGACATCACATTTGAAAGGTTTTTCTCCTGTATGTGTTCTTTTGTGCTCTGTTAGCTTATAAGATATGCTAAAACATTTCCCACAGGCATCACATTTGAAAGGTTTTTCTCCTGTATGTGTTCTTTTGTGTTTTGTTAGGTTACCAGATAATGTAAAACATTGCCCACAGACATCACATTTGAAAGGCTTTTCTCCTGTATGTGTTCTTTTGTGTTCTGTTAGGTCACCAGATCTGGTAAAACATTTCCCACAGCCATCACATTTGAAAGCTTTTTCTCCTGTATGTGTTCTTATATGTTTTGTTAGATCACTAGATGTGGTAAAACATTTCCCACAGACATCACATTTGAAAGGTTTTTCTCCTGTATGTGTTCTTATATGTTTTGTTAGATCACTAGATGTGGTAAAACATTTCCCACAGACATCACATTTGAAAGGTTTTTCTCCTGCATGTGTTCTTTTGTGTTTTGTTAGGTCACCAGATGTGGTAAAATATTTTCTGCAGACATTGCATTCAAAAGTTCTTTCACTTGTATGAGTCATTTTGTGTTCAGTTAAGATACCAGATCTGGTAAAACATTTCCCACATACATCATATTGGAAAGTAGATTTTTCTGAATTCATCCTTTTAAGTTTGTTTAGGAGCTATATCACATAATGCATTTGCCAACGACATTAATTTTGAGACATCAATCTCCTGTGGGTATTGTCTTGTGATCTTATAATTATAGTCTACATGGATAGGTAAAACCACTGATAACACATCTGAAAGCACTTACTCCTGAATGTGTCTATGTGTTTTGTAATACGTTGCCAGATATTTTAATCCATAATTTGAGTTTTATGTTTTGCCTGGACTCATAGGAGAAAATAATTACATTATGATTTAGAAATTTTGATTTTAGTTGGCAATAATTTCATTATTGATATCTTTTCTGTCAAACTCAATGTGGATTTTTTGTAGATATGTACACAATTTGCACTTGAAAACATCTGAAACAAAAAAATAAATAAAGATATAAATGATTTTTATTACTGTATTAGAAACTGATTAAAACTTAAGCTTATGTATTATTCAATAAAATGCTATAAATTAAGAATGTTATTTTAGATGACACATTTATAAAAATCACAAAACTGACAGTTAAAATCTGTATTTGGAAGAGATAACATTTATTGTTCCATAAATTTCTAATATGTAAATATTACCTGGTTGTATAAATTATTTTTATAGATAAGCAAGCATCACTTGATTGACTACAATCTCTATCCTCCTGACAAGGACAAGGATCAATCACACAACTATCGCTTGTAGGTATGAACAAGTTATTTAAACTTGGGAGGAATGTTCCCTTTAGCGGCATGGGCCTGAAGCTGGGCAGATACCTGATCAAAGTTGCACAGCAGTTATGAATCACTGCACACAAAAAGTTAAATTACTTGAACATATAATATGTTATAGAAAAATTATTCACCTAGACCAGTGGTTCCCCAACTTTTTTTGCCTACCGCCCCCTTACCAGAAAAAATATTACTCAGCAACCCCCAATTAAAAAAAAATTTAACACAGGGGTGTGCAAACTACAGTTCACGGGCTGCATGAGGCCTGTAAGAGTATATTATGCTGCCCGTGGGCAATCTTATGTTATGTTAATTTTCTTTTTTTAAATAGAATTTTTGACATAATTTTTAATTTCTATTCCGAGTATTTGATTCGATTCTAGGGGTATACAATCGGTTTATGGTTCAAGAATCGATTGGTGATCATTAGTCATTAATTCTAAACATATCTATTCGAAACTACATTTCAGCTCAACCGAACTTGGCTTTTGTTAATGATTTAGATTTTGAACAGTTTTAAGAGCAAATAGACTTTTATTTAACCAGGGTGCTGCCAAAAAAGAAAGATTAAAGACGAATGTCATGTTAATAATGACAAATGGACAGCTAAATACTACTGCAAGAGCTTTCGAGCAAAGAAGTCTTTTTGCTATGCTGTGACAGTGTGAGCATCTCTAAGGAGTAAAACTTAAAAAGACACCACTGAACAAAACATTTGGATTTTGGGTACAATTTAAAGAAAGAAGAAATGCCTTAAGTTGGTTGATAAGTTAAATTAAAGAAGCAGCAAAATGTTTTCACCCAACAGTCTTGAATACAAGAGGCTGCAACTGCAACTGAAGCCAGTATTGTCCTAAAAGATTGTAAAATGGAACATGTCTTAACGCAAGTTCATCAAGGAATGCTTGTCAGGTGCAGCAAGTGTTATGTGTCCAAAACAGAAATAAAATTTGATAGCAATTCTCTATCAAGGAGAAATGTAATCTGGCGTGATAAAAAATAAGTGACAATTTCATGCACTAACTTTAAGATGCAAGCAAAGACTTTTTGTGGTACTCTCTTGCGGTGGACGATACTACCCATGTACATGACACAACATAATTGTTGGTATTTATATGGGGAATAAACACTCGTTTCAAGCTTATCAAAGAATTAATTAAATTTGAGTAACTCAAAGACACAACTACAGGCCAAGATTTATTAAATGCTGTTGAGAACTGTTTAGAAGGAACTGGGTTGGTGTGGAACAATATGGCAAGTGTTAACAACAGATGGAGCATATGCTTTAACTGGAAAAAAGAAGTTCTGGTGGAATTGGTGAAGAATAAAATAAAAGAATTAGAACATCCTGACCATACACTCTTACCTCTCGACTGTGTATTTCATCAGCAAAGTATGTGTAAAGCTGCGTTGAAGGTCAAGCAGTTGTCAGTATGATTAACTGTCACAGCCAGGGCATTTAACCACAGGCAGTTCAAGGCACTGCTTGAAGATTTGAATACATTAGTATTATTATCTACCATAGCAGTATCCGCTGCAATGGCTAATCCTGGGCAAGATATTGAGGTGATCGTGGGATCTCATGGAAGAAATATTTATGTTCCTGAAGAAGAAGGGTTTTGTTTGTGTGACTTTTTTACTACCCTTGTTAATGAATAGTGGAAGTCAAAAAAGTTGAATGTCAAACTTTGGGGCAATAGCTTGTTTAAACTTGTTTGCACATCAAAAGTATGTGCATGTTAAATCATTTCAGGCAAAACTCTCCCTATCCTCCAGGAAAGCAGGTGAAAACAGGTTTTGCCATTGCCCTTTGCTCCAAAATAAAACCATTTCTGGTGAAATAGCTGACAAGTACAATGCTCAGTTGGATGCCTTGGCAATGGACTTTGAAAGGAAGTTTCAAGACTTCAAGAATCTGGGACCACTCTTCAATATCCTAATTCGCCACTTTGTGCAGAAGCTGATTCAGCCACAGAGGATGTACATTTATAGCTGTTTGACCTACAAGCAGATTATAACCCGAAGGAGAAGTTCTATTTGCATTCGGTTTCTTTTTTTTCTCTTTGGTTGTTTCTTGTTAATAAATTGGTTACCACACTGAAGCCACTTTCCACTAAAAATGACTAATGAAATGTAATCAAGAACTTTTAAATTACAACCCATATTTCATGATAAGCCGTAAGGATTTCCTTTTCCAGCCAGAATTATTGGTAGCCGCTTTTGAATTTAAACTCATCATTTCCACTTCTTTCCATCAGTTCTTCTTGTAACTGAGGATATAAATATGATTCTGTGTTGACACTTCAAAAAGGATCCTAAATCCAATTAAGTATGTTCATTTTCAAAATATCATCAAATAGTTGATAAAATCTTAATGGAGAGCATCCAAGTGCTGACAATAAGAAAGTATAACTTCATCACTTTTAAAATCCCTTTATATTAACTTCACCGCCGTCTCTGTCTCTCTCTCTGTCTGTCTTGGGCGGGCGAAAAAACAAAAGTAAATAAAACAAACCCATAAAAACAAAAGTCATTTTTGACTTTTGTTTTTTCCGCCCGCCCAAGACAGGCAGAGAGAGATGACGACAGAGACGGCGGTGAAGTTAATATAAGGTATTTAAAAATGACCCACTTCCCGTGAAGGTATCGAGCTGAAATTTGGCACACGGACCCGTGTCATCTAACAATGCATCGTATCAAAAATTCAGATCGATAGAACGTACAGTTATTAAATTAATGCATTTTTAGTTTATCTATATAAACTATATGTAGCGGTCGCTATTGTTTACATTTTACGGGTCAATTGACTTCTGGTTTACACCAGGAGTTGAGTTAACGCGTTGACGCCACCCGTCCATGTCCACATCCCCTTCCCCCTTCCCCCAGTTTTAAAGCCATGGGAGATAATTTCGGTTTCAGTCTGTAAATGTTTGTCGCGTTTGAACATAATCTATACTTTTAGTTATGTCTCATATATAAGGGATTTATAGACAAAACTTTGTTTTTACGGGGTTGTTTTATTTTCCTGCTACTGATAAATTTGGGAACTAGCTGAATTCCCTCTTTCAAAATTTCATTTGTACAGTAGAGGTTTTGTTACAAATGCAGGTATAAAAGATTTTGTTGTTATTAAATTCAGTTCATCACCTTGAAGCAAAAGATTCCTTTCATTAAATTTTTGAAACTAGTCGGTCAAGTAAGCGATGTCACATTTTAATTGAATTAAATTGGATCGTAAAGCATTATTTTTATCTTTCAAGTACTTCAGCAGTGAGTTAAACAGCTTATAAAATCAATCTAAACAAGCTCCCTTTGACAACCAACGAGCCTCCACATGAAGCAGTAAACAATTAAATTCTCCATATTCATAGTTTTCAAGTCAAATCTGTTTAAATAATCCGTCATTTAATAATTTGCTTCTGATTGTGGTGATAGCTTTAATTACATATTGTTATGAATTAAGTGGGCGTGCACTTAAATTTTGGCAACCAGATGTTGACCATGGATTATATAGTGTACTGTGAATGCATTGAGCACCTCATTTTTTTAAATATGCAAGAACACCCCTATAGCGCCCTACTATCGCTAGAGGTATTCCTTTTTATTTGCCAATGCATGACATATGTATTCTTCTTTGGAATCAGTTTGAAAATATTTAACAAATAATAATTCTTGGCAAATATATTCTTCATTTGTGAACCGCATGTATGCTAAAAGTAAAGCTCCTTTCCCTGGCAAAGTTGACTCATCAAGTTAATAGAAAAAGAGAGATGTTTTTAGATAGTCACACAATGAATCTTCAACATCTTTAGACATTTCATCAATTCTTATTTGCACTGTATGATTACTATTAACAAATTTTAAAAAAATAATAACAGATGCTGGCTTGTGTAGCAAAGTACGTATTACTTCACGTATACCCTGTATAATTTGTTCTTTACTAATAGTATGATGTTTTCCCAATTTGGCAATCATTAACGAAATATTGTAAGAAGCAATGAAGCCATCGCAATCTTGTGTGGTTGCGGTTGAAAAGAATTTTGTCAATGTCGGTTGTTTGATCATTTTTTATTTTAGTTTTCAAAAATAAAATAAATCCTTAATTATCACTGTTAATTTTTGTCAAATGTTCTTATCGTCTGGAAGTGCACAATTCACATATCTAAATGCAAGTGAGGGTGTATGCGGGTTCCAAACCAACGTCATAAACGTTTTTCAACAAAAAATTAAGCTTAATGAGCGGAATACACAAATATTTGTTCCCTAAATCTTCTCTTCTTTCTTTTATGTTTTCACCGCCCCCTTACAGTTATTCACCGCCCTCCAAATGGACCTGTGGCTTTCACCACCCCCCTGGATCGCTTCAGCGCCCACAAGGAGGCGGTAACGCTCACTTTGGGAATCACGTAACCTAAACAAACATCATGTGCCTTGTCCACATCAACACCGAATTAGGGAAAAACAAATCAATATGAAACACATTTATTTGATCTAAAACTAAAAAATGAATTCTCAAAAGGCTTAGATAATTTCTATATAGATGTATTTCTAATTTCTAAATATAACATAATTACTAACATTTTAAAATCATTTCATAAAGTTCAACATTTCAATTTACTCAAATCTATTAAATACCTCAAGTCTCTGGCCCCATTAATCATTGGTTCCAAGATTTCCTATTAGGTAAAGAGCAATTAGCTGTCCTATTTTACCCTTCACAATTTACATAAACAACTATTCGAACCGCAACTAATCTGGAGGAAAAGCAGTTATTTGATTGTATAATCTATAGTAAAATTAAATCAGAACAAGATAGCAAAATCTTACAAAGAGAACAAGTGGAATTTCAAATATACTAGATTAGTTGTAGTATTTTGTTTTATCCAGAAAAAGTGACAAATGGTCAGAATAGCAAAGAAAAGAAACAAGTACATAAATTCAAACTATTTCATTCGTGGAAAACAACTAATCCAAACTTAAATTCAAGACACTAGTAGTAATAATAAAAGACAAGGTATCATTGAATCCCAATTTCAATAAAGTAAGTTAAAAAATCAACAAACCTTAGGTTTATAGGCTATCTGGTTTATAAAATGAAACTTTACAAAATGTAATAATAATAAATCATTTATAAAACTAAAATGTGCCCCCTCTAGATGGCGGCCATCCACCTCATAAAACCGAGATAAACTAGAAAAAATTCACAATGAGCTTCAAGCTTAATTGCTGAAAAACTGTAGAATATATTATTACATTTATAGTTAAATCATTTAAGGCCTCAACCTAGAAACACTAGAGAATATAAGAAGGTAAAAGAACAAAGAGCAAAGCATGCTGTAGGCTAATGTATGAAATGAGGTCCTTTGAATGGTGGCTAGCATTGTATAGCAGTCACAATGGCAAAAATTATGCAGCATTTTGAACAGGTAACAGGCAGCTTTTTTCAATAATATTGACAGCCCTAGTTTAAATAACACCTTCTTGGCTGAAGGCTGAAAGATGTGTCTGCTACTGACAAATTCCTGACTTTTAAATCAGCAAGCTTGCTTTTTCTTAATTCAGATCAAGCTGAAATTATTTTCAACCCTAAGTGCGGTCAATATTTTTAAAAAATGGATTAATTTTTGTTATACTTTTGTACATTTAATTATGTTTAAAATGAAAACTTTTATTTCATAATTTGTTCACGAACTGCAATGCGAACACACCTAAGTTTGTCCACTTTGTTCTATTCTCACCATTTTGATCTATTGACTATTGTTAAGATTAAATTCTTTTTCTTAATGTCTATTCTATACTATACTATTATTATATCATCTATTAATTTAATTAATTCGACTTCACATTTGAATATAACATTTCAAAGATGAACAACATAAAATTTTTATATAGATACAGAAAGCTACATAGGCTTATGAGCTCATGACTTTTCAGCATTGATCGGTCACTGGTTTTCTGTCTGTATCCCTGCATCCGAAAATTTGATAATTATGTTATCCAAAACTATTACCTATTTTAAATTTCTGCCCCATTTTTTATAACCAACTTTTTAGTTTTTATTATTAATTGCACACAATTTTAGTCAAATTTACAATCAAATTTAGAAAAGAATGAACAAATTTAAAAAATAAATAAAATCAAGCCATTACTTCTTTGTAACATTTAATTATTGGTAATCCGGTAGTGTGGTTTTTAAAAATTAATAGTAAATATCTTATCTGTTACAGATGCTACTCATAGACAGAAGATTATTGCTTCCTACACTTATCCATAGTTTATTTATTTCTATTATATAATCTAGTCTTGCATTTTTATTTGTGTTTTAAATGTTGATAGAGAGTTGGTTTTCCTGTTTTCTTCAGGCAACCAATTCTATGTCTGAATTCTGGACAGTAAGAACAATAATTTGTATGTGTTTGATATTGCATACAGAATAAGTAAAGTCTTTTTCTTCCTGATACTATCCCTATGTCTATCATTATCTGGCTGATGTATTATTTCTAATTTCTATTGGACCAATTCTATTTCCGAATTCTGGACTGGAAGAACGATAATTTGTATGTGTTTGTTCTTGCATACAGAATATGAATAAGAAAATTATTTTTATTGTATGTCTATCAGTATCTGAATCTGCCTTATTATTTCTAATTTTCTACTAGCTCTTTGTTCTTCTATTCTATCCTCTATCGTTTCAAGATTTAATGATTTAACTAATGACCTATGGGGTTACACTTGTCAGTTTTTAATATTCTCCAGTAATCATTCAGTAAATTAAATGAATCTGGCAGCTCTTGTTTAAATTTGTGCTAATTTATTAATTTTTTCTTAGGTGAATGGTTTCCATACAGTTCATACAGAAGATGCATATTCTACTACAGTGACTATAGGTTTCACCAAAAATATAAATTTAAATAATAAGAACAGTACAATAACTATAAGTACACACATTGTGTCAATAGCATATGAAACTTGAGTTTAGTGATTTTGCAATTAGAACACAGATGTGGCTGCGGTGTGGTACATTACTGTCACAGAAACTGAAGCATTATCGATTAAAAAGTTATGCCATGACTCGCCATGAGAGCATAATTAAATTTAAAAATTATATAATATAAATTTTGGTACTTATTGGGGTCTGTAATAGATTACACCAGCCGGCCCCAGGCAAATCCTATACTGAGCCTAATATAATCATCAATGGCAACAAAATCAACACAGTGAGCCGCTTTACCTACCTTGGCAGCACACGGTCTCAGAAGGCCAATATTTAATGACGAGGTGAACGCGAGAATCTCAGAGGCCAGCGCAGCATTCCGTAGATTGCATGACAGTCTCTGGAACAGAAGGGGAATCAGCACCCAAACAAAACTAAAAGTATACAGAGCTGTAGTGCTCCCCACCTTATTATATGCATGTGAAACTTGGACTGTATACCGACGCCATGCGAGGTTGCTGAACCACTTCCACAACAAAAGCCTAAGAAAAGTTCTCACTCAATATAAAATGACAGGAAAAAGTTCCAGACACCGAAATATTAGCCAGGTCAGGACTCCCCAGCATCCACACTAGCCTCATGCAAAGCCAACTACGCTGGGTGGGGCATGTAGTGCGCATGCCCGACCATTGCCTCCCCAAGAGGCTCTTCTATGGTGAGCTTACAGAAAGGCATAGAGCACGCGGAGGTCCACGAAAGCGCTACAAGGATGCACTTAAAACTGCTTAAAGACCTTCGACATCGGACATGACTCCTGGGAAGCAGCAGCCAGTAATCGAGCCCACTGGCGCTCTATGATATGGAATGGCACAGCTGTCTGTGAGGCTAATAGACAACAGGCTGCCAAGTCAAAACTTCAAGCCAGGAAGGACCCTATCCAAAACCCTCCTGAAGGGATCCCATCCATCTCTTGTCCGACATGTGGACGCCAATTTCGTGCCAGAATAGAATTAATAAGCCACCAGAGGACACATGTGGCGGCCTAGCACAGGTCACATACAAATATGATGAGAGTGGTCATCGTCGACTACGACGGACGAACAACAATAGATACGAATTTTATTTGATAATCATCGGGAATGCGGTAATCCTGCAGATTTAGCATGTATATTATTTTAATTTTCTCGTGCAAAACTTTCGTTTTTATTTAAATTTATTAAATGCATTAATATATGTTGTATTTTAGCTAATTTTTTATTTTTTAAGTTTATAAGGCATTTTTTCTTCTCTTAACATTACATAGTCTGAACACGATACGACCATCTTGTTTATTTATCACTCTACTCGCCGGTTGTCACAGTAAGATGCCAAAGAAAATTTCTCACTTAAAAACAAACAAAATAAGAATCAAACATCTAGTAACGAAATAAAAAATGAAATTCTCTTTAAAATATTTATTTTATCTTCTAAGAACATTAAAATAGATAAAAAATACTTTTTAAAAAACATCTTCAGTCAGTAAATTTATTTTAGCGTGGGTCATGGGTCGTTCTAGGAAGAAAAAAATCTAGCATGCAAGGTGCTAGATAAACAAAGTGCGAAGTGTCTGCTGCTACGACAACGTAACGGCAGACAACTCGATGGGATGTTGCTAGTGCTAGGACTAGTTGTAACACTAGCAACATCCCGTCGAGTTGTCTGCTGCTACGGCTAGTCGTAAAAAATATGCTTATGTGCTTACAGTTACGACTAAAGCTGTATTTTAATTATGCTAATATTAATACTAAACATTAGTTCTCATAATCAAATTTCGTGATTACTAGGTAGGCCGATTAATGAATTTTAAAGGTAAAAAAAAACTTGATTTGCGTCCATTTAATGACAAACAGGTATAGTTTTTTAAAAAATCGCAATCTGACATGAGCTTCTCTAGTCTCTAGGTGACGTGATAGTGATGGACGCTAATTTGTAAGTCTTATTATTATTTTTCAAGGCATTTTTTCTGCTCTAAAACTGGTCACAATACATCCATTTTTTGTTTTGTTTATCTAGCACCCTGCTTGCCAGATATTTTTTACCTGGAACGACCCATGCTAAAATAAATTTACTGACTGAAGATATTTTTTAAAAGTATTATTCATCTATTTTAATGTTCTTAGAAGATAAATAAATATTTTAAAGACAATTTCACATTTTATTTCGTTACTAGACCCAGATGTTTGATTCATATTTTTTTGTTTTTAAGTGAGAAAATTTCGTTAGTTCAAGTTCAGGCATCTTGAATCTTACTGAACTGTGACTGTGACAACCCCGCAAGTAGGGTGCTAGTGCTAGATTATACTAGATAAACAAAATGGTGTATCTTACTCCGATTATGTAGCTTCAAGGGCCGAAAAAAAAGCCTTTGAAATTAATAAGACTTACAACGTAGCGCTGTAATTTGTAATAGCTAAAATAGGCTAAAGCAAAGAGAACGGTGCTATCATTGTTCATTGTTATGACAGAGTAGTGAGTAGGGCATACTTCCGGGAAAAGAAATGTTATATTTTTACACTTGGAAAGGGAATAAGTGCAATTATTTTATCCATAAATGTAATTAAGGTTGTAGTTTTATTTTTTAGGGTCTGGGCCTGGGTTAGGTTTAGTTGTCTATTTTAAAAAATTAAAATAGAAAAAAACCGACAAATTTAGCAGCCAAAAATACCATAGGCCATATATTATATGGAGCGCACCGCTCTCTTTGCTTTTACCGCTAAAATATAATATTTATAATAATAATGCATTTAATAAAATAAATTAAAAACGTAAGTCAAGTAAGTAAGTGACAAGTGTAAGACAGTAAGTCAAAGTCAAAGTCAAGTCACTCAAACTAAAGTTCTCACGAGAGAATTAAATTTCGCTGCGAAATAATATGCGTGCTAAAATCTGCAGGATTACCCGGAAATGCTTTATTTAGTTTATTTTCATGCAAATTCTTTGAAGCGTTGCTTTTAAAGTTACCTACTTTATTTAGAAAATGTATCTTGAAATTAAATTATATCTTTTTGGACGCTTTTCACCCCTCGTTGCTCTTCTGTGACTCATGGTGCGATTGTTGCATGGCAATGGAGAAATCTCTTTTTCAAAGTTTCTTTTTTGGGAATGTGTGTGTGTGTGTGTGGTTCAATTACAAAACGACAACGGCTCATAGAAAAATAGTAGACCACTGTATAACCCCCTTTTAATGAAGTCCCCGTGACTAGGTCACTTTGAACATAGACTAGGGCTGTCAGACTCAATAGCTCAGCGGCCAAAACTAAACACACTCTTCAGACACTCCAGTCAAAATAATTGCATTTTTTTCGTCCTCCCATTCATTTTGAACTATTTTGTCACCTTGTCGTTTTGTCTGGTTACCCTGTGTGTGTGTGTGTGTGTGAATGGGGGAGTAATGGGGGCGGGGATGTAATGTAGCTGCTTGCCCGAATAGATATTTGTCGAGTTATTACAGTTATCAAATTGAACTTGTTTATTTAGAATTTAATTAACATTTTTTTTTAAAATCACTTCTGGAGAAATGTATACATGTAATTGTTCCTATATATTTGCAGTTAACTATATAAAAAAAAAGATATATATAATTTGACTTTGGTATATCTGATCCATGAAAATGAAACAAAAGTATTCAATATTTCCTAATTATAAATGATGTAAGTCATCACCAATAACAGTTAAAGGAGGCGTTTAAAAAATATATAAATAAATACTTTCATTAAACCACTATCTTTTACCCCTACTCATATAAATTTACATAAAGATGTTTACCCCATAGCATCTCAGCGGGAACAAAAGTTTAATTTATATTCTTATTACAATTACAGACGCTCCTTCTATCCAGAAGATTAGTGCGTCCTATCTGCTGATAAGAATGCACAGACCATGCCGGTCTGTTGGCAAGTGACACAGTGTTCACAGGCCACGGATGTAAATGTTTCGCACACTAATGGTAATGAAGTGCAAAACCTTGAAACTGGAGAAGTATGAGAATGTGTGCACTAATGTGCTGGTCATTAATTTTTCAAATTTGTTAGCAACTCGTCATGAACAATCGAAAATTTACTGTACCCAATTAAATTTCAACAACATTCAGGAATTTAAATGAAAAGGGGTAAATTTCCCGATGGTATTGATAAACATTTTTCGGTTATTATTATTGCTGAGAAATGGGGAAAATGTCCGCAAAATAATCTTATCTTATCTGTTACAGTCGCGCCTTCTATACAGAAGATCATTGCGTCCTACGCTTATCTATGGTTTGTGTGTAGTCCTTATTTGAGTTTTAAATGTTGAAAAAGTGTTGGTTTTCCTGGTTTCTTCAGGCTACCCATTTCACGCCGGAATTCCGAACGGGAATTTGTATGAGTTTGTTCTTGAATACGGAATAAGAAATGTGTTTTTATCCTTATGTCTATCTGAGGGTTGTATTAAGTTATCTTTGTGTTGTATTTCTAAATTAGAATTAATTGCTTTATGAATGATTACTACTTTGCTCTTGGTTCTTCTATCCTCTATATTTCAAGGTTTAATTATTTAACTAATGGTGCTATTATTGTCAGTTTTGAATATTCACCATCACATTGACCTATGTCACCTAACAATGCATCGTATCAAAATTTCAGATCGATCGAACGTACCGTAATTAAATTAATGCATTTTTAGCTTATCTCTATCAACGTATGTAATTCGATTTCACAGTTTGTTATTTTTCACGTGACAGTTCAGTTCGCGCCTTGACGCGATGTACCGGCGTGCTTTTGTTTACATTTTACGTGTCACGCTGAGCTCGGTCCAGCGATCGGTGACCAGACCTTTCCCCTCTCCCACCCCTCCCCCGGGTATAAAGCAAAGGGGAGTTAAGACAGATTCAGTCTGTAAATGTTTGTCGCGTTTGAACATAATCAATACTGTTAGTTATGTCTCATATATAAGGGATTTATAGTCAAAAACTTTGTTTTTACGGGTTTGATTTGATTAAATCCCTTATATTAACTTCACGGCCGTCTCTCTCTGTCTGTCGTTCGTCGTCGGGCGGAAAAATAAAAGTAAAAAATAACCCACTTCCCGTGATGCCATCGAGCTGAAATTTGACACATAGGCTCGTGTCACCTAACAATGCATCATATCAAAAATTTCAGATCGATCGAACGTACAGTTATAAAATTAATGCATTTTTAGTTTATCTATATAAACTATATGTAGCGGTCGCTATTGTTAACATTTTACGGGTCACTTGACCTCACGCCAGCCATCGATGACCACATCTCGTGGAGGAGGAGTTCACTCAGTTTTAGGCTGTAAATGTTTGTCGCGTTTGAACATAATCAAAACTTTTAGTTATGTCTCTTGGTGGGAAATTGGACGTAGCAATCAGACGCTCATAACCAGAATGAGATTGAGAACTGAACATTGTCCCATACGAAGCTACTTGTACAAATTCAACACTAGAAGGGAACTGGCCTGTCGGCTGTGTGGCCACCCGGAGGAGAAGTAACGGTACCTGCAGAGGAGTACCTCTATGGCGATGCCCGCTTGATGAGGCTCGCATGCGATAAATTGAACCGGGTCCTAAGAGCCTTAGACTAGCGGCTCGACCCAAAAGAGAATGTAGATTCAATAGTTATGTCTCATATATAAGGGATTTATAGTAAAAAACTTTGTTTTTACGCGTCTTTTTTATTTAATACTATTACTATCCTAAAGTATAAATTATCAAATTTTGCACAAATTATAAAATGAAGCCAATGTTGACAATACTAGACTGTCTACATCTACAATCAACACATGGGGATACTAATGCGTATAGTGACTCATTTCCTTATCCTCATTTATTGCCTAATAAATCAAGTTAGATTAGCTAAGCTAATAATCTTGATTTTTGTTTTGTAAATTACTTAACTATTGTAGCAGTAGGCCAAACCTCTGCCAACATATTTTCTTTGGATAACAGAGGCATGGAATAGGATAAGAGATCAAGGCCCAAAGAAGCGTCACAATAGATGCATTTTAAAATGTGTCAGTGGATCCTAATCTGGCTCTAAGAATCCTGGCAATCAATATCTGTATGTGTTGCATTCCAGTGCTTAGCAAATATTTTACAGGAGAATAAATTATTAAAAACACACTTAACAAAATTTAATACTTGTATATTGACAATATTGTCTATATCTTTTTTATTTTTGACAATTAAAAGTTTCAGTACAAGTTGTATTGGAGGTGCCAACAAAGTTAAACATTTTAAATAAAAATAATTACATTTAAAAAAAAGTTAATTGAGAAATAATACTGCACTGTAATTGTAATAGTAAACAGTTGAGTGTGTGTTACCTTTGGGGGTAATTTGAGAATTTTCAAATTATCTCAATAATATTATAGTACGAATTATAATTAGTACATGTAGTTATAATATCTTTTCTTTGGACTACTTTCTAGGGTCTGGTGTTATTATGGTTTATTCATTTAAAAAACATCTATTGTAAACTTATTTTATAGTAATTTATGTGTTCCTGTTTTGTTTAGCATGTTGACTTAGTGAGCCATATCAATATAATATAATTATAAATTCTAATAGTCTGATAGAAAATTATATAAATAACAAAGACCTGCTGCACGTATCATTCTTACACAAAAATTAGAAATTACAACACAAATAATTTTGAATTTTATGTGTGTTTGTTAACAATAAGGTAATTATGACCCTTACTGAGATATATAAATTAAAGGCATTGTTTCTATAACTACATTCCTTTTGCAAATGGATTCAGTCAGCAGTCCATTTTATGTACAGTTTATGTACAGTTTCTCCCATTGTTTCAGTTCACATTTGAAATCTTCTTCCTATTTCTTCTGCTCATCTAGAGCAGTGCTTCTCAAACTTTTTAGTATGGCGGACCGGCAGGAATTTTTTCCATTGCACCAGTGACCGGTGCATTATTTTAGCTGCACTGACAATTTTTTCTGTCCTTTTTTTGAGAACATCTGCGGACCGGCAGCGGATGGCCCACGGACCGGCACCGGTCCGCGGACCACCACTTTCAGCAGCACTGATCTAGAGTATCAGGCTTAATAAAACATTTCAGCAGGCATTCAAATTAAAAAGACTTTTCTCCTGCATGTGTCCTTTTGATTTTTTCTCTCTCTCTCATTAGAAACATACATGTCAGTTCCAGCTGAACAATAACTAACTACTTCCAGAGAGGCATAATAAAACAAAGACCATCAGGAAACTTGTATAGCCAACCACTAAAGTACTTGGATAAGTACTTGGATAACCGTAACGACATAGTTAAAGCTTTCAAGGAACTTAA
Organism: Ampullaceana balthica; assembly: GCA_944989445.1. Lineage (NCBI taxonomy): Eukaryota > Metazoa > Mollusca > Gastropoda > Lymnaeidae > Ampullaceana > Ampullaceana balthica. The sequence goes on along the minus strand of CALYLW010000181.1, from coordinate 821,645 downwards.
AAATGCCTCTGCTGGTCTTGTTAGAAACGAACCGAAAACAAAATATTTGATTATGTCCCAAAACACCCATGCTGATGATAACATAACTATAAACAAACACAAATCTGAGAGAGTTGCTGCATTAAAGTATCTAGGGGCAACTATAAACAAACACAATGAGATAATTTTACAACGGGCGTATCGATGGTCACGGGTTCAAATCCATGTCAAAGCAAGGATTTGTTCCCGAGGCCTAGGGCGTCCCTGAGTCACCCAGCTCCGAATGGGTACCTAACACTAGTTAGGCGGCTGGGTAATGCGTGGAACCCTTATAGCCGAAGCCTGTGAACGCTGCATCACTTGCCAACAGACCGGCATGGTCTGTGGACGCATTAATCTTCTGTATAGAAGCAGCGTCTGTATAGATAAGACAAGACAAGACAAAAGCCGTGGCCTGTGAACGCTGCATCACTTGCCAACAGAAAGGTAAAACATTTCCCACAGACATCACATTTGAAAGGTTATTATCCTTTATGTGTTCTTTTGTGTATTGTTAGGTTACCAGATGAGATAAAACATTTCCCACAGACATCTCATTTGAAAGGCTTTTCTCCTGCATGTGTTCTTTTGTGCTTTTTTAGGCTACCAGATTGGTTAAAACATTTCCCACATACATCACATTTGAAAGGTTTTTCTCCTGTATGAGTTCTTTTGTGTTCTGTTAGGTTACCAGATGAGGTAAAACTTTGCCCACAGACATCACATCTGAAAGGCTTTTCTCCTGTATGTGTTCTTTTGTGCTTTGTTAGGCTACCAGATTGGGTAAAACATTTCCCACAGACATCACATTTGAAAGGTTTTTCTCCTGTATGAATTCTTTTGTGTTCTGTTAGGTTATTACATGAGGTAAAACATTTCCCACATACATCACATCTGATAGGTTTTTCTCCTGTATGTGTTCTTTTGTGTATTGTTAGGATATCAGGTCTAGTACAACATTTACCACAGACATCACATTTCAAAAGTGTTTCTCCTGTATGCATTCTTTTGTGTTCTGTTAAGTTACAAGATGTGGTAAAACATTTCTCACAGGCATTACATTTGAAAGGTTTTTCTCCGGTATGTGTTCTTTTGTGCTTTGTCAGGTTGCCAGATGTGGTAAGATATTTCCCACAGACATCACATTTGAAAGGTTTTTCTCCAGTATGAGTTCTTTTGTGTTCTGACAGGCTATGACAGGTGGTAAAACATTTCCCACAGACATCACATTTGAAAGGTTTTTCTCCCGTATGTGTTCTTTTGTGTTTTGTTAGGTTATAAGATGTGGTAAAACATTTCCCACATACATCACATTTGAAATTATATTTTCCAGAATTCATCCTTTTTAGTTTGTTTAGCAGCTATATCACTTTAAACATTTGCCAATCACATTAATTTTGAAATGTTAATCACCTGTGATGATTTTTTTTGTGATCTAATAATTATTGTCTACATGGATAGGTAAAACCACAGATAACACATCTGAAAGCACTTTCTCCTGAATGTGTCTATGTGTTTTGTAATAGGTTGTCAGATATTTTCTTCCATAATTTGATTTTATGTTTTGCTAGAGAAAATAATTAAACTATTATTTAGACTCTTTGGTTTTATTTGGCAATAATTTCAATAATGATATTTTTTCTACCAAACCGAATGTAAATTTCAAGTAGATACGTACACAATTTGCACTTGAAAACATCTGAAACACAAAATTGAAGAATTTAAAAGATTTTATTACTTTAATTGCAACTGATTAAAAATAAAACTTATGAATTATTCAATTAATTGTAATCAACCCTTAATTTAAGGATTTTATTTTAAATGACACATTTATAAAAATAAAAAAACTGACAGTCAAAATCTGTATTTGGAAGAGATAAGCATTCATTGTTCCATAAATTTCTAATATGTAAAGATTACCTGGTTGTATAAATTATTTTTATAAATGAGCAACCATCACTTGATTGACTACAATCTCTATCCTCCTGACAAGGATCAATCACACAAACATCGCTTGTAGGTATGAACAAGTCATTTAAACTTGGGAGGAATGTTCCCTTTTAGCGGCATGGGCCTGAAGCTGGGGAGATACCTGATCAAAGTTGCACAGCAGTTAAGAATCAATGCAAACAAAAAATTTAAATAACTTGAACACATAATATGTAATTGAAAAAGTAAACACCAAACAAACATCATATGCTGCGTCCACATAAACACAGCATTAGGGAAAAAATCAAATCATATGAAATGAAACACGAATGGTCTAAAACTAAAAGATGAATTGTCAAAAGGTTTAGATAATAATTATCAAATATATAAATTATTACTAAAGGGGCCATCCATATATTACCTACACACAAAAATTGTATTTTCTACCCCCCCCCCTTTCTTGTTGCATCCGTATCGCTTCCCCCCCCACCTTAATTGAATAATTAATTTTAAGTATATAGGGATGTACCGAATTTCGGCTCCAGCTCCGGTAAATCCGGAATCCGGCAATTTTTAAAAATTTGTTTTGGCTCCGGTCCAGTTTTGCCGGATTTGGGCTGGATTCGGCAATAGCACAGGAGCACTTCCAGTTCAGTATTTCTTGCTGACGTAAATCAGAATTTAATTTTTTTTTAAACCGGAAACAACATCAACAAAAACACACTCATTTTGAATTTTAACTGTGGATTACTTCATGCGTTTGTGGGACTTGAATACAGTAGTACGTCGGCATGTGTCTGCTTTGGTCTAAGTCCAAATCGATATACACCCTGTTTGGACCAAAAACATTTTGCATGGTATACGACCTTTGTTTGGAATAAGACCCGCGTGCCCATGGGCGCCCGCAGAAATTTTTTTTTGCAAAAATTTTTCAAGTGTTTTTTTCCCATAATTCTTAGCGCTATACGCAGATTTTTCGGCCGGTCACGTGACTATTAATTAAAATTCTATACAGATCAGTACTACTTGTCGTTTATTAATATTGTGATAAAATATACACATCCACCTTTTACTTATGTGGTAGTGTCAGGATCATATAACCCCGACACTTAAAAGATTCTGATATAAGATTTTTTAAAATTTCCTAAATTCACATGCTTCTGTGGTCCAACGGTTGTGCGCAGGATTTTTCAACTCAAAGGTAGTGGATCGAAATTTGTTTGAAGACTTAATTTTTTAATATTTTTTTTTCTTTTTAAAAATTCATTTAATTTTATTTGTTTTCTTTTTTTCTATTATCTTTCTTTGCAATTTCTTTTGTAATTTGTAACTACTTTCTATTATCTATAATTTATAATCATGAGGTATTGTAAGTACGGAATTTCTGGAAGTGATGACAGTGAGGGGATGAATCCGCGTGCTTGAGGGGTCAAGCAGGGGCGAATTAAGACTGCACGGGGCCCCTGGCTGCAATTCAAAATGGAGCCCTATCGAGCCAGCGTCCCTCTAAATAAAATGATTGCTAGCAGCTAATATAAGACTGTAACTTGTAACTATTCAGCCAAAAAGATTATTCATGCAAAAACCGAACACGAAGAAGTTTGCCGGTATCCTAAAATTGAGTGTAAAAAGACAAAAACAATTTTTTATTAAAATTTAAAATAAAAAAATAAAAAAAAATAACAACAAAAAAGAAAAAAAATAAAGAAAAGAATCCACCGTTGGGGATCGATCCTCAGATCGCTTGCAACACAAGCCTAAGCGACGAGGAGAGCTTGAGGGAAATTGTAAATTAAAAAAATAAACAATATTCTTTAATATTTTCTCTTATTGAGCCTATCAAATCAGGTTTCTCGATTACTAAGAGTATTGGGTCGAAAAGAGATCAGATTAGTAATAGATAAGATTTTTATTAATTTATTTAATTTATGATATTTTTTCAGGGATTCATGCATACATCTGTTCACCTTTATTATAAAATATAATAAGTTTTGGGGCCCCTAAATCATCAGGGGCCCCTGGCTTTAGCCCGTTCAGCCCCCTCCCCTAAATCCGCCATAGGGCTCAAGTGATCACGCTGTGAACCGAGATTATACAAGGATGGGCCACTATTGTGGGGTAGCTAGAAACCAGGCATTGTAAAGACCAACATTTCAGAACGAGGCTTTTTAAAGTACATGAGCTTGAGCATATATACAGTTAATTTATGATCTTTACTACCGCCGTTGCAAACAACTCCGTCCGTTATTGGTCACGTCCTATAACCAACTCCCTCAGTATGGAGGCCATGTCTTTGTCCAGTCCCCGATCTACAGTATGTCAGTATTTAATATGTCAATCATGATGATTGAATCATCTTGTACCACCACCCCCCCAGATTAAGACAGGGGTGGGGTGGGGTACCATGACTCGCTCTGGTCACTTTGATGTTAGCCCCTGGTCTGGTTTTGTACAATCGCAATCATTTCCCCTGGTCAGTGCTTCACACGGCTGACCTTAAATAACAGAGTCTACATTTAGCACCTCTGAGCATCTGTACGAGGTTCGGTCTATTCATCTTATCCAAGCTACCGCAAGGGGCATTTCACACATCTTGGTCAGTCCTGACCAGACTACCACTACCAGTCCTGGTCAGAAAGAGGAATCTTTGATCAAAAGACCCTTTAACCGCCCTAATTCTCTACAATATAGAAAATATAAAAATAATTACCCAGTAAAACGAGATCAGCACCAGCTTACTTACTTTCTCTTTATTTTTTCTTTACAATTTTTTAAAATCCATAAATCCAGGGGCGGGGGCAAGCGCCCCCTTGCCCCCACCCCTGCGGGCGCCCATGCGCGTGCTAGAACTTGTATGGGGTCGTCAATAAATGACTTGTTATGCGATTTTTGACGATTCCACCCCCCTTTACCCCCTCCTCACACATCGTGCAAAAAGTTAGCCTCCCCTCAAATATGACGTCATAAAATTTTGCACCTCTCCCAGGGGCGGATTAAGACTGCACGGGGGTCCTGGCTACAATTCAAACTGGGGCCCTATCCAGCTAGCGTCTCTTTAAATAAAATGATTGCTAGCAGCTAATATAAGACTGTAACTTGTAACTAGATAGTCCATTGGTTCCTTGTTCATAATTTGTCTGTACTCCGGGATCGGATTCATCAAAAAACCGAAAAAAAAGAAATAACTGCTTGCCTGGAAACTAAAATTGAGTGTAAAAAGATAATTAAAAAAAAAGACATGTGAAAAAAATGTATACCCCCACTAGGAATCGAACCCGCTATCGCTTGCGCTACAAGCGAACACGTTGCCACAAGACCACCAGATCCTGATGATTGTATAAAATTTAAAAGATATAAATAGTATTCATTAATATTTTCTCTTATTGAGCCAATCAAATCAAGTTTTTCGATACTGAGGTTATCGGGTCCGAATAGCGATCAGATTAATAGGTAAGATTTTATTAATTTATGCTATTTTTAGGATTCATGAAAACATTTTTCCACCTTTATTATAGATTATACTAAATTTGGGGGTTCCTAAATCATCGGGGGCCGCTGGCTTTAGCCCGTTCAGCCCCTCCCCCTTAATCCGCCATAGCCATCCCCCACCCCCAATAAAAGCCGTATTTTTTGGGGTTGAAAATTAGCCTTTTTCAAATCACTTTATGTCATTTAATTTAAGTAAGTTTTTAGTTAAGTGTAAGGCTGAACTATAATATCGTAACAGGCGAGACGTCATTAAATAAATTAGAACTTTTATTTAAAGTTGCGTACTTTGATGTGACGTCACAGTTGTTTAAAACAACAACAACCCCCCTCATCACAAATGTCTGACCCTCCTCCCCCCTAGGTGAGTGACGTCATTTATGGACGGCCCGTTTGAGTCAAAATGGCACATTATGCTGCACAATGTTCCTGATCAACGCCACGCAGCAGTTTAGTTTATTTGTAAAATAAAGCACAAAAATGGTTTCAGTGCAATTTTGCACACAATATTGTTTACTTTGCACACGGACCAACGAACCTTAGAGGGAACATAGATCGCGCATGCGTAGCATGTATTAATGAATGCAAACCGCGCGATACTAAAGTGTGAGAGTACGGCAGTTCCTACCACTCAGTGAACAATTCGCGCAATAACTATAAACTGTCACTGTTGTTGCGAGTTGTAACTTGTAAAAGAAAAGGGGGAGGCACGCATTTTTGACGATGCAGGACGAAGAAGAGGGGATGTTTAAGAAAAGTGACATCACATCAAAATGCACAATTTTAAATTTAAGTTCCACTAAAATATTTGATTGCTTGCAATTTATTTAATGACATTTTCAATGGATTCACACAATTTACCATATTAGAATGCAGCCTTACACTAAATATTTTTAAAATTTACATGTTACATCGAATGGGCCTGGGGGCCCCTAGATATCGTTTTTCCCCCTTATATTAGTTATATAGAAATAGTTAAAAGGTAGATACTGAGAAAAGTAATGGATCTTGACCAATCTTTGAATATAAAAACTTTAAAATTTTATTATTAAATTACTATAGCGCACTGAGCTCCTAATGTCCATTCTCTCGGGGCTGGGGGCCCCAAATTTCTTTTTTTTAGTAAACGTTTAATATTTTATCCCCAATTCAATTTTTTAAGACCTTAAGAAATATAAATAAATGTATGCATTATGAAAATGATTGAAATGAACAGATTTTCGATCGTCATGTTAAACTGATGGGCCCGGGGATCCTCTATGTAATTTCTTTTTTATCTATATGTATAAAAAATGAAAATATGTAAATATGTATGTTTGTCCTGTATGGCTTACTAGACCATTCATCAGATCGCTATGAAACTTTGGAAGATTTTTGAGTACCCTACCAAGATGGTACATGGCAAAAAACGCTTTAAAAATTAACCCTCATCAGGACCAGAGGCCCAAAATATATTTTTCTTTTCTTAAATGAGGATGTTTAAAATTATATTAAGTGTTAGCTACTGTGAAAATAGATGGATCTTTACCATGGATGGATATTCATCAAACACCTAATGACCTATTTTGGGGGGTCCCAAATTTTTTGTGTGCAAACGTTCATGACTTTTATCCCTTATCGATTATACATGATCTTGACAATCAATGACAAATGTATCCATTATTATACAGATTGATATTAACAGGTGTTTAGAGTTTTACATATTGCACCGATGGGCCCGGGGGCCCATAGCTTTTTTAATATACACTATATAAATATTATTTTACATATCCGATCACTTTGGAAAGTTGTTGAGTTTGCCTCCAGAAAAAGTTTTTGGCATAAACAAGCTTTAAAAATAAAACTAAAAGGAGGCCGTGGCCCTTAAATGTCGTTTTTTCCTTATTTATTCAAAGTAAAAAGTTTTTAATACATTGGATTTTGGGTTAATGAATGGATATTTACCCAAAAATTTTACATTAAACTTGAAAGCCTATAATTCAATATTATAGTGCATTTTAATTATAATGTCAACTACATGTACTTCGGGTCCAAGAGTGACCAATATGATGTGGCTTTTGTTTTATTAAGCTTTGAAGAATTTATGTCCCATTCGATTTCAAACGATCTTGAAAAAAAAATTACCTATATTCATCATGATCCAGTTTGAAATCTACATCATTTTTAAATTACACCTTGTACCTTTTTGGCCATGGTGGGCCTTAGTGTCGTTTTTACCTATATGAGCTATATACATATTTCAAACACTGGCTACAGGCACCATTCAACAGATCAACATGACACTTTGGGAAGTTGTTGAGGACACTTCTGCATCCGGTTCTGGCCAATTTTTGTTTGTTTGTTTGTTTGTTGTAAATACGACTCATAGGTAGTGGGGGCCCGAAATGTTGCGATTTTCCTAAATTAAGCCACATTAATGTTACTGGGTTAATGGATGTATCTTGACCAA
>CALYLW010000181.1:173763-208763 GCA_944989445.1 Ampullaceana balthica | reverse complement strand
CACCTATCGTTACAATATGGTGGCTGATGGCTCATACAGTACCCACCTATCGTTACAATCTGGTGGCTGATGGCTCATTCAGTTTCCACCAATCGTTACAATCTGGTGGCTGATGGCTCATTCAGTTTCCACCAATCGTTACAATCTGGTGGCTGATGGCTCATTCAGTTTCCACCTATCGTTACAATCTGGTGGCTGATGGCTCATTCAGTTTCCACCAATCGTTGCAATCTGGTGGCTGATGGCTCATTCAGTTTCCACCTATCGTTACAATCTGGTGGCTGATGGCTCATTCAGTACCCACCTATCGTTACAATCTGGTGGCTGATGGCTCATTCAGTTTCCACCTATCGTTACAATCTGGTGGCTGATGGCTCATTCAGTTTCCACCAATCGTTGCAATCTGGTGGCTGATGGCTCATTCAGTTTCCACCTATCGTTACAATCTGGTGGCTGATGGCTCATTCAGTACCCACCTGTCGTTACAATCTGGTGGCTGATGGCTCATACAGTACCCACCTGTCGTTACAATCTGGTGGCTGATGGCTCATACAGTACCCACCTATCGTTACAATCTGGTGGCTGATGGCTCATTCAGTTTCCACCAATCGTTACAATCTGGTGGCTGATGGCTCATTCAGTACCCACCTATCGTTACAATCTGGTGGCTGATGGCTCATTCAGTTTCCACCTATCGTTACAATCTGGTGGCTGATGGCTCATTCAGTTTCCACCAATCGTTGCAATCTGGTGGCTGATGGCTCATTCAGTTTCCACCTATCGTTACAATCTGGTGGCTGATGGCTCATTCAGTACCCACCTGTCGTTACAATCTGGTGGCTGATGGCTCATACAGTACCCACCTGTCGTTACAATCTGGTGGCTGATGGCTCATACAGTACCCACCTATCGTTACAATCTGGTGCTTGTTGATAGGAAAGATGGAATACTGTATGCACCAATATCTATGTACTCAATGAGTGAAGGAATGCGCTTGTTGATAGGAAAGATGGAATACTGTATGCACCAATAGAAACTTGAGACAGAGGAGAAAGACATTAAAGGAAAGAAAGGTTATTTGGAGAAAAAAAAAGAAACTGACAATAGAAAAAGAGAGAGCTGGCGTGTGAGAGATAGAGAAAGAGGAAGGGTGAGAGAGGGGGGAGAGAGAGGGGAAGAGAGGATGAGAGAGAGTGAGAGAGTAAATCTCTAAAAGGTACTACCCACCGTCGGTCTGGTTCTTGAACCACACGGTGTACTCCCTGTAATACGCCCATGACGTCGTGCTGTTGACGCCCCCGAGAACACCGCAGCACTCAAACTGTGGACAGAAACAGCATAGTTGTACATCCAAGACATCGTAGCACTACTTTCATCGCCATATTTCTTACAGTATTACATTACATACATCATAGCATTATTTTCATCACTATATTTGTAACATTATTACATTACTTACATCAGTAAATCTCTTGTATTTTGAGACGTACAACCATCGTATAGAAAAACAATATATGCTAAAATACCTTTTCCATTTTAGAATGAGGTTATTCTGATACGATACATACACATTCAAAGTATATAATATTTTTTTTTAAATAGTTTCTTTTAACACATCTTTCTTCCCATTTCTGTTTGTGTTTATGATCTAACCGATGCCACCTAGTACACATTTTTTTAGACAGAGCAACCTTCCAGCAATGACACCGTCCAGCAATGACATCTTCCAGCAATGACACCTTCCAGTAATAACACCTTTCAACAACGAAACCTTACAACGACGACCAAACTTCCCTAACCCTACCCGGGGGAGGATCGAGAGAATTACCCACCCCTTTAAAAAATTAGTATTAAAAATATATAGAATTTGATCGAAAAAAGCCGAACTTTTGCAGAAAGATGAAAGATGTCACCCGGGGCCGGGCGTATCCTACAGTATCTACTACGACTCTCCCTTCAAATTACGTCCCCAAACATAGTGCTTCTCAAACTTTTTAGCATGGAGGACCGGCAGGAATTTTTCCATTGCACCAAGGACCGGTGCACTATTTTCCCTGTACTGACGTGGTGGCGAAATGTAATCTATTTTATTTTATTTGTTCCATTTTACATGTGCCTTTTGCCGAAAAATTTGACATATTCTATATGGTTAGTATTAATGGATGAAAATGGAGGATTATAATTATATTTTTTCGGCCTTTCTTGATAACTTCTGAAAACATGCGGCTGACGGCCCACGGACCGGCATCGGTCCACGGGCCACTACTTTGAGAAGCACTGCCCTAGCATATACGCCACTACCCCGCCTGAACATTGCAACCTTTTGGACTAAGCCTCTTACTTTCATATTTAAAGTAATTCTTTAATTACGTCTATATGAGCAGACTTGTGCCGGAGATGCATGCCAAATTAATTAGAGGCCAATGGGACAAAAATGTTCGACCAAATGACGAACGAAAACTTACAAACGTCTGCATGATGTTCCAGGCATCGGTTACCTCCTTCTTTCCCGTCACTCCGAATGTCGTGTTCAATGAGTGGGACAACTCGTTCAAGATGGCGTCACCGATCTGAAATGGCAAGACAGAATTGAAGAAAATTAGATTTTAAAAAAACCCCGTGAAAACAACGTTTTTGGCTATAAATCCCTTATATATGAGACATAACTAAAAGTATTGATTATGCTCAATATAATTCGCTCCGCGCGACAGACTAGCTTAAACATTTACAGATCGGGAAAATATTATAAAAGTATGTTCATTAAAATGTAATACAAACCGCGCGCCAGACTAGCATAAACATTTACAAGTGTAGCCCAGTAGTGGCTAAGTTATCAAAAAAATAAAGTTCAAGTCACTAATTGCTAAGTATATCAAACAGGTTTATTAACTCAAGACACATAATACACAGTCACTTCTCTCTCTCTCTCTCTCTCTCTCTCTCTCTCTCTCTCTCTCTCTCTCTCTACGCTACCTCTACACACCACTGACCCCTGTAACATCGAGGGCTAGAGTGAACCTCCAGTGACCCGTGGGTGTCAACTATAGCAGACGGTTACATATGCTACACAGAGATAAACTAAAAATTCATTTATTTAATTACGGTACATTCGATCGATCTGAAATTTTGATACAATGCATTGTTAGGTGGTGACACAAGTCAATGTGCAAAATTTCAGCTCGATAGGATCACGGAAAGTGGATCATTAAATCCCTTATATTAACTTCGAAATATTGTCTCTCTGTCGTGTTTCGTACGTCAGGTGGAAAAACAACAGTAAAAAATGACCCACTTCCCGTGATGCCATCGAGCTGAAATTTTGCACATAGACTCGTGTCACCTAACAATGCATCGTATCAAAATTTCAGATGATCGAACGTACCGTAATTAAATCAATGCATTTTTAGTTTATCTCTATACAACGTATGTAATTCGATTTCACGGTTTGTTATTGTTTTTCTTTCACGTGCCAGTTCAGTTCACGCGTTGACGCCACCCATCGATGTACCGGGGTGCTTTTGTTTACATTTTACGTGTCACGCTGAGCTCGGTACAGCGATCGGTGACCAGACCTTTCCCCTCTCCCCCGCCCCCCGGGCTATACAGCAAAGGGGAGTTAAGGCAGATTCAGTCTGTAAATGTTTGTCGCGTTTGAACATGATCAATACTTTTAATTATATCTCATATATAAGGGATTTATAGTCAAAAACTTTGTTTTTACGGGTTTGACTTTTGTTTTTCCGCAGGGAGACCACGACAGAAGAGAGAGAGAGAGAGAGAGAGAGAGAGAGAGAGAGAGAGAGAGAGAGAGAGAGAGAGAGAGAGAGAGAGAGAGAGAGAGAGAGAGAGAGAGAGAGAGAGAGAGAAAAGAAGGTCAATTTAATATAAGGGATTTTTTAAATGATTAAATTTTAAGTCAGTATCGTAATGCATCCACAAAAATCATGTATTGCCATAACGTATTTGCCACAATATGTATCCATTTGTAACCTCAGTATCTGTGGATAGCCACAGTATCCACATTCAATCAAAGTAACCGAAAATAACCATGGCTTCTCTGTATACAACATTATAACAAAAATGTTCATATATAGCGACAGTGTATGTATACAACCCGACATCTGTACAATATACCTCAAATTATAATTTAAGTGACACTTTGCTACCACAAGTCTCCCTTTGCCACCATATGCCTCCCTTTGACACCACAGGCCTCCCTTTGCCACCACAGGCCTCCCTTTGCCACCATATGCCTCCTTTTGCCACCACAGGTCTCCCTTTGCCAACACAGGCCTTCCTTTGCCACCACAGGCCTCCCTTTGCCACCATATGCCTCCTTTTGCCACCACAGGTCTCCCTTTGCCACCACAGGCCTCCCTTTGCCACCACAGGCCTCCCTTTGCCACCAAAAGCCTTCCTTTGCCACCACAGGCCCCCTTTGCCACCACAGGCCTCCCTTTGCCACCACAGGCCTCCCTTTGCCACCATAGGCCTCCCTTTGCCACCACAGGCCTTCCTTTGCCACCACAGGCCTCCCTTTGCCACCATAGGCCTTCCTTTGCCACCACAGGCCTCCCTTTGCCACCACAGGCCTTCCTTTGCCACCACAGGCCTCCCTTTGCCACCACAGGCCTTCCTTTGCCACCATAGGCCTCCCTTTGCCACCACAGGCCTTCCTTTGCCACCACAGGCCTCCCTTTGCCACCACAGGCCCCCCTTTGCCACCACAGGCCTTCCTTTGCCACCATAGGCCTCCCTTTGCCACCACAGGCCTTCCTTTGCCACCACAGGCCTCCCTTTGCCACCACAGGCCTCCCTTTGCCACCACAGGCCTTCCTTTGCCACCATAGGCCTCCCTTTGCCACCACAGGCCTTCCTTTGCCACCACAGGCCTTCCTTTGCCACCACAGGTCTCCCTTTGCCACCATAAGCCTTCCTTAACGCAAGTCATTTCATTAACCACCCTTCACCGATGAAAGAAACCGTCTCTACAAATATCCATATGGGCTATCAGGTTTGATCCCATTTCTTCACCAGTCTGTCATTCTTGTGGTCACAATGCCTTCAACCTTTAGACCTTGTCGAGGTAGTACCATGTACTAACCTCATCTCCCAAAATGTAAACATTAAGACGCCGAGAACTGTGACAGCTTTTCAATGTTCGAAATTCCTATGGAATTTATTTGGACGGGTTAAAGGTTTTAAGAGTAGGGGAAAATTAGGGAGGGGGGAATTTTGTGATTGGTTTGGGGCGTACATTTTAACCTCCGCGTGAGGTCGGTCGGACACATTGTTGCTCAGGTTCCTCCCCCCCCCCATTACGTCTACGTCATCTAATGCAGTGCTTCTCAAACTTTTTAGTATGGCGGACCGGCAGGAATTTTTTCCATTGCACCAGGGACCGGTGCACTATTTTCCCTGCACTGACAATTTTTTCTGTCCTTTTTTTTGAGAACATCTGCGGACCGGCAGCGGATGGCCCACGGACCGGCACCGGTCCGCGGACCACCACTTTGAGAAGCACTGATCTAATGGGCTGTAGAAACATTTTATGTGACGTATCACAAAGTGCAATAGAGCAGTGTTACTCAAAGTGGTGGTCCGCGGACCGGTGCGGCCGACGGACCATCAGCTGCTGGTCAGAAATTATCAAGACCGTAAAGAAAAATATTATTATAATCTTACGTTTGCAGCCATTAATACTAACCCTAAAAAAAATATGTCACTCTCCCGACAATAATCACTTAAAATGAAACAAATAATTTCAAATAAATCATATTAATTTCAATATTTATTCGTTCCTGTTTGTTTATGTTAATTTGAAATAGATGCGAGTTTTGAACTCGTCCATACTTTAAAAATACAGCGGAACCTAGGGAAACGTCTGCTGAGGTATAAGTCCATCTTGGTATACGTCCTGTTTTGAGGCGAAACATTTTTTCCTGGTATACGACCTTTGTTTGGATTACGACCTATTTATATGGGGGTCGTCCATAAATGGGGTAACGCGATTTTCATCACACGTCGTCAAAAAAGTTAGTTTTTTCTTCTCAAATATGACGTCACAGAGTTTCACCACTCCTCTTAATACGAGCCGTATTTCCTATTTGAAAATGAGCATATTTCAAATCACTTCATTGTCATTTAAGTTTGTATTATTAGTTTAGTGTAAGGCTGCACTCTAATATCGTGACACGCGTGAAGCCATTTAAAACGTCATTAAATAAATTGTAAGCAGTCCAATATTTAAGTGGACCTTTTATTTAAAGTTGCGCTCTTTGATGCGGCGTCACAGTTCTAAAACATCCCCCTATGAGCGCATGCAATCGCTGTACGTTTAGGCGAGTTAAAACTTGGTGACTGACCTAAATGATTTTGTTTCAGAAAAGAACAACTTTCAATTTAATGAACAAAGATTTGTAGTTCAAGTGTTAGTCCTCAAATGTTTTATTTAAAAAAAACAAAAAGTTTAATTATTGTTTATCAGAGAACTGCCACATTTTAGCTTCCTGCTGCATTATGACTAATCACGGTAGCTGACATGTAGTGTTAATTATGGTTGTGTGCACATGGCAATGCACTTTTTTCCATATTCGTCTAAATGGTTTGTGTGCCGTCTTTCTTGACGAAATGGCACCCTAATTGAAATAATTACGTCTGGAAACTTGGTGTTAATGACCACAGTTGAAGAACCATCGCCAGAGTTTTTTGTGTGGTTTTTTTGCGTGTCTTGTCTGTCTCACACCGCATCGAACTCGCCCCACGGCTCGTGATATGAGAAAGTCACTTAGAAAACGTAAATAGTTTGTTTTTTCCTCAATACAAATTCTGGCTAACAGGGGTGAAGGGTTTCAGTCAGCCATTGGTGGCGTGGTGTTGGAGGGGAGCGAATGGAGGGCAGGGGGGAGAGATGGATTGTGAACCAGTTTCTCCAACCGATATTCCCAGACACGTAACCCCAACACCGCCAACCGCCCCCACCATCTACGACTGTTGATGTCGTTAGAGTGTGCATTGTTTTCTTAGGAGCCGTGCGCCATGCGGCATGTCGCTTATTCCAATGTAAAAACAACTCCTAATGGAAGGCGAAAGAAATACACGGGACTGAGTTATTGGCCAGGAGCGAAACACGCGCATGTCAGGAGGGCTCTCAAACCGTGTCCTCAGGGGGAGACATTGTTAATAAAGGTGTTTTCTTTAATACAACGCTTGGGTCGAGTTAATGACAGTCAATCAAGCTAACCAAGGAGACCTCATAAAATAAATAGATGTAAAAATAAAGTTTTTGACTATAAATCCCTTATATATGAGACATAACTAAAAGTATTGATTATGTTCAAACGCGACAAATATTTACAGACGGAATCTGTCTTTACTCCTCTTTGCTTTTAACCCGGGGGGTGGGGGGTGGGAGAGGGGAAAGGTCTGGTCACCGATTGCGGGACCGAGCTCAGCGTGACACGTAAAATGTAAACAAATGCACTCCAGTACATCGCGTCAACGCCCGAACTGAGCTGTCACGAGAAAAAAAAACAATAACAACCTGTGAAATTAAATTACATACCTCGTATAGAGATAATCTAAAAATGCATTAATTTAATTACGGTACGTTCGATCGATCTGAAATTTGGATAAGATGCATTTGTTAGGTGACACGGATCCATGTGCCGAATTTCAGCTTGATAGCTTCACGGGAAGTGGGTCATTTTTTACTTTTGTTTTTCCGCCCGCCCAAGACAGAGAGACAGAGATCACGACAGAGAGACAGAGACGGCAGTGAAGTTAATATAAGGGATTTAAAATAAAACAAAACCGTAAAAACAAAGTTTTTGACTATAAATCCCTTATATATGAGACATAACTAAAAGTATTGATTATTTTCAAACGCGACAAACATTTACAGACTGAATCTGTCTTAACTCAACTTTGCTTCATAACCCTGTGTGTGGGAGAGTGGAAAAGTCTGGTCACCGATCGCTGGATCGAGCTCAGCGTGACACGTAAAATGTAAACAAAAGCACGCCGGTACTTCGATGGGTCGCGTCAACGCGTCAACTCAAACTCTCACTTGGAATAAAAACAACAATAACAAACAGTGAATTTGAATTACATACGTTATATTAGGATAAATTAAAAATGCATTAATTTAATTACGGTACGTTAGATCGATCTGAAATTTGGATAAGATGCATTGTTAGGTGACACGGATCCATGTGCCGAATTTCAGCTTGATAGCTTCACGGGAAGTGGGTCATGTTTTACTTTTGTTTTTCCGCCCGCCCAAGACAGAGAGACAGAGATCACGACAGAGAGACAGAGACGGCAGTGAAGTTAATATAAGGGATTTAAAATAAAACAAAACCGTAAAAACAAAGTTTTTGACTATAAATCCCTTATATATGAGACATAACTAACAGTATTGATTATTTTCAAACGCGACAAACATTTACAGACTGAATCTGTCTTAACTCAACTTTGCTTCATAACCCTGTGTGTGGGAGAGGGGAAAAGTCTGGTCACCGATCGCTGGATCGAGCTCAGCGTGACACGTAAAATGTAAACAAAAGCACGCCGGTACTTCGATGGGTCGCGTCAACGCGTCAACTCAAACTCTCACTTGGAATAAAAACAACAATAACAAACAGTGAATTTGAATTACATACGTTATATTAGGATAAACTAAAATGCATTAATTTAATTACGGTACGTTAGATCGATCTGAAATTTGGATACGATGCATTGTTAGGTGAGACGGGTCCGAGTGCCAAATTTCAGCTCGATCGGATGACGGGAAGTGGGTTATTTGTTACTTTTGTTTTTCCGTCCGCCCGAGACAGAGAGACAGAGAGAGATGACGACAGGGACGGCGGTGAAGTTAATATAAGGGATTTAAAAAAAAACATCGCCTGCAAAGTTTCACAGCATCCATTTTTGTGCAAAATCTTACCAAATTTACTGCGCGGTAATTCTAAACTGCCGCGCGGCGTCGGTCAGATATCTGCGCGGCCGCGCTGCCGTGCAGCGTAAAGGGAACACTGGTCGTGTCCACTGTCCAAAGGACGACCCCGTTTGTCGGACTTTCATGTATCCCTACGGACGGACGGTCTGGTGGACAGTGTGATATACTTTAGTTTTTCTTGTTTTTCTATTTCTTCTTTTTACTTAGGCCCCAACGGCTGCTTTTTTTCCCATAACTAATGTCAGGCACCCACCAGAGCTGGGTGCAGAAACGTAACTGGGTTTTCCGCGCCCTTGGCTAATCTATTGTTTTGGAGCCCTTGACAAATGATACATGGATATAAAAAGGGTAAGAGAATACTAAATTTGAATAAATTGAAGGATTAGCCCTGGGCGCCCTAGGCAACTGCCCCGATGCCAAGTCTTTGTTACGCCTCTGGCTGGGTGGACCAGATGGGCAATTAGGCAATTCTTATAGGTGGCCGTCCATAAAGTACGTCACGCTCCAGAGGGGCGAGGGAGGGGGTGTAAGAAAGTGTGACAGTTTGTGACAGAGGGGGGGGCGGGGGTTAAATTGATAACAAATCGCGTGACGCACTCTATGGACGGCCCCTAGACACAGTGTTACGTACCAAATTACGGTTTATTTAATGTAAATTTAATCTGTTAAAGATATTCACGGCTCGTAGCAGAGCAGAACCCAACTAAATAATCTGAGAACCTGCAAATAACAATAATAGTTGTTGTTTTTTAATGATCCGAGTTTTCTGCGATAGATAAAAATACACGGCTATTAAATTACAAATAAAATCATCAATGTAAAGTAAGTCCATACATTAGAATGAAAGGAAGGGCAGAGTAAAATAAAAGATATTCACACGTAAGCAGATGTAAACGGTTTACACAGGAGGATCTCTTTCCTCCCGTCAACTTGCGTCGTCTATTTGTATCTCAACGAGTAGATTTTCCAGAACTTCACCAAGCCTCTCTTTATTACTAAAATACAAATTCAATGTTGTTACCAGTAGAGGTTAAAGGTTACGACGTTTCCAAACTACAACAGACGCTAAAAATAGATGTTTTAATTAGGCCAGGGGGTCGGGAAACTTTTTGTCGGAGAGAGCCATAAACACCACATATTTTGAAAAGTAATTCTTTGAGAGCCTTGCATTATGTTTAAAACTAAAAATTCAAGTAAATGTGTGCAATTTGTGTAATTTCAACACTAAAGGTACAATAATTATGTCTATGAATTCTTTTTAATAACAATGTTGTGCTGTATTTTTTTAATATGCAGATCAAAGGAGTCTGAATAAACGCGTTTTTTTAATAATCGAACATTTGCCTCAGAGCCAGATGCAGCCATCAATAGAGCCGCATCTGGCTCGCGAGCCACGGTTTCCGGACCCCCTGGTCATTATGCTGTGCGAGAATGTATGGGGCCAAAAATATGAGCGTTCGACAAATATTTGAGACAAAGCAGTGCGCTTATAACCACATTTACTCAATAATCTTTCAGTCGAGATAGACAGGGGTGTAAGTTTTATTTATTAATTGTTTAAAATAAGAATTATTAACCAACCACAAGAGATGTAACAACACAAAGACGTTAGGATTATATGCCAGTCAACCGATTGACGCCGACATTTTGAGAATTGTTTTGGCCGCAGCATTAGAGTTTGTTTACCGATAGTGCTTGTTTTTTCTTGCATCACAAAACCTCTCAATCGTTTTAAAATATTTTAGTTATACCCACATGAACATTAGTTATAACCACATGAACATTAGTTATACCCACATGAACATTAGTTATACCCACATGAACATTAGTTATACCCACATGAACATTAGTTAGACCCACATGAACATTAGTTATACCCACATGAACATTAGTTATACCCACATGAACATTAGTTATACCCACATGAACATTAGTTATACCCACATGAACATTAGTTATACCCACATGAACATTAGTTATACCCTCATGAACATTAGTTATACCCTCATGAACATTAGTTATACCCTCATGAACACTAGTTATACCCACATGAACATTAGTTATACCCTCATGAACATATAAATATAGCCCATTTAAACAATGCCGAAATTTATAACCAGCGACTTTAGACTCTTGAACGGGAAGATTTGACACGGTATTCACGTCATCTGACACGGTACTTCAAGTCAACTGATGAGGTACATCAAGACATCTGACACGGTACTTCAAGTCATCTGACACGGTATTGAAGTCATCTGACACGGTACTTCAAGTCATCTGACACGGTACTACAGCGTTAAAGCTAACCGTATTTAAATTTCATGTTTGTTTTTTTGTTTTTTTAAGGTGCCTTTTTAGCGGAATTTCCCCATTGGAGCAATTGCGTATATATATTTTAAAAGTCTGTCCTGTATGTATGTCTGTTCGAGCTTGCACAAGCAATTTCCCCTGAACCATACCAGATAGAGGGTTCGGGTCTTTCGCAAATATGTTAAGGAGGTCCCAAGGATGTGCACGGGTCAAAAAAAAATCCCGAAAAGGTTTACTGGATTTCCTGGAAAATCCAAAATAAAACAAACAACAGCAAAAAAAAACCCCAAAAATATCAATTTTTTGTCAATTTCTCGCCAACCATAACATTTTTCAGGTTGAAATAGTTAGAACAATGTTGGGGAATTTTTTTTTGAAAAATTTGTTTTCGTTCGACTCCCGTAATTTTAGCAGCAATTTGAAGATAACAATTGTTTTTGTTTACTTTCAGAATTATTGATTTGAAAGTACTTTTAATGTAATCTAGAATGATTTCCCTTGAAAAAATTTTTTTGGAAATTACGCTGAAATACTCATTCGAGTTTTTATTACCTGTTTAAAAAAAAAGATGTTTGGAAGGGATGGTGGGGGCGGGTGGTTGAAGAAGTTTGCTCTAAAGTTGAAGCCAGTTTTAACTGCACTATTCGCCCTCAGAGGTACGTACTTCTAATTTAACCCCACCGTCGCGGGTATCCATTAACAAAATCAGACCGGGTCTGATCTCACCTGGTACTTAACACCACGGACCTGGCCTCCGTCCCGATTGCTAAGATTTTACCCATTATCTTTCTTTTACATTTTCATCCTGCTGGGGTTTGCGTTACTCAATTAATGGTTTTAAAAAAAACGAAATAATGACTTAAACAAGGTTTCACTTTCGTGACCTTGCGTTTTTCTCTCCATCTTATTTTCTTGCTTTCATTGATTCTCAATGCGTACTTATTTTTTCTATTTTGACAAAAGCTACCTAAGACATTTTAATACATTACCCCAGCCGTCGTATATCTAGCATTATCCGCCTGCGGTAGGTTTAGTGTAGCTAACGTACAGATGTGGTAGAACCAATTTTACCTTAATACGTAAAGTTCCTTTTCTTTCAGACCAAGCTGGTGGTCTATGGGGGAAGTAAAGCGGTGTTCACAAATGTATGTAGCCACGGTATATTTAGGGAGTCAAGTTGCTAGCGCAATGCGCGGCCGCCTTTACTTGACCACAACTAATGTTATGTAGCCATCAGAGCTGGGTGGACTCAGTGACACCATTAGGCCACGGAGGAACAAATCCCTGTATTAGCAAAGGTCTCGAACCCGCGACTCTCGGAACGCCAGCCTCTCGGCCACCGTGCCCTTTATTACCTTTACTGTGTTTATGTATATAATTCACCAGAACAAGCACAAGACAGGTGCAAATAAGCATGA
Organism: Ampullaceana balthica; assembly: GCA_944989445.1. Taxonomy (NCBI): domain Eukaryota; kingdom Metazoa; phylum Mollusca; class Gastropoda; family Lymnaeidae; genus Ampullaceana; species Ampullaceana balthica. The sequence goes on along the minus strand of CALYLW010000181.1, from coordinate 196,076 downwards.
CGAATGACCCTCGTTAGGGTCGGCCAATCACAGTTTATGGTTGGCAAGCTAGGGTGGCGCAAGTAGGGGGCAGGTAGCTAGCCGCAGTGCACACGCCTCGAGACCAACAGTGCGTCGGTAGTTCCCCCCCCCCGCTCCAACGTTCACTCGCGTTATTCTGATTTCTTCGGGCTGTAGTTTGTCTCCGTTGTTTCCTCCCTTTCTTTGCACTATCTATGAGCAAGCCTGCGGCGTATGCTACGCCACGTGTCGTATCTAGTTAGAAATATTACACAAGGCATTAGGCATAACCAATGTTTGAATCCCCCTCTCCTCCCCCCCCCCGACCAAAGTAAGAGTTTCTACCGGGCATCAAACCGATCCCTCTCCGATTCCCTGACCCCACAGTCCTCTATTCATGTACCCCACACAAAATCCTCATCACAATGGCTCCAGCAAACATAACCTGAACAAACTCACACCGTCAAACTTGCCCCATAAACCCCCCCCACCAATGTTCCCTCCCACAGATATCTGACTGACGCCGCGCAGCAGTTTAGAATTACCGCGCAGCGAATTTTGTAAAATATTGCACAAAGAATGAATGCTGTGCAACTTTGCACAGGAGTTTCTTTTTACTCTGTGCACGAACCAAACGAACCTTAGAGGTAACAGTGCCCCTCCAACCCCCCAAATCATATATTTATTATCAATTTTAAAAAATCCTGGGGGAAACACCGCTGTAGTCTCCATAGACTTTGTCACAAAGTGTCCGGAAATAGAGAGGACGCCTGTTCCCTCCCCCCTTGGCATGGAGGCTAATATGAGAAGGGATCCCGATCCCACCCCGCCAAAAGAGTGACCCCATCCATCTCCACCCCCACACACACACACACACACACGCACGTGTTCTCCTCTGGTGATACCCAGGTACAATTTTTGTGTTAAAAAAAAGAAGGAAAAAAAAAGGGTGTCCTTCTCAGTGAAGTGAGTTTTTACGCACTCCCGACCGGCGTGTCGAGTCATAAACATTGATTACCCCTAGAATCGCGTGCCAATGTTTACTACGAGAGTACACGAATCATTGTCCGGGTCTTTGAATACAGCATAACCCCCCTTCCCTTTTCCCCACCCTAACACCACACACACACACACACACCAACCAACCTCTGAGCTCGACCCCCCCCCTCCACACACACACACACACACGCGCGCGCACACTTTGAGAGCTCCCTCACAGCTGACTAACGATGTTGAGATGACAGAGCGCCAAAGAAAGCTCCTTTTAATAACGCACTACACCCCCTCCCCCCGCCTCCCATTCCACCCGGTTTGTCAGTCACAACTTACAATAAATAAATATTGCCGGGGGATCGCAAAAGCCGTTAAGGTCTGATACTGACACCTCCGGGTGGGGGGTCACGGCGAGATGACTGCATAATGGCGTAGTGCGGGGCGAGTGGGGTGAAAGAGGGTAAGGGTCGAGAAGGAGTAACGGTGTAAATGGAGTAAAGGTGACGAGGGAGTTAAGTTGGGAAGGGAGTAAGGGGTGAGAAGGAGTCATGGTGTAAATGGAGTAAAACTGGAAATGGGGTAAGCGTGTACATTTAGTTACTGTTCTAATGAAGTCATGGTGTAGACGTAGTAAGAGCGGAAATGCTGTAGGCGTAGTAAGAACGGAAAGAGTGCAGACGTAGTAAGAGCGGAAAAGGTTGTAGACGTAGTAAGAGCGGAAAAGGCTTTAAACGTTGTAAGAGCGGAGAGGGTGCTGATGTCGAACGAATGGAACCATATATGGTGGAGATAAAGGAGTCGATTTTTAAAAAAAATTTCCTAAGTGTTACAGTTTGTCAGCCTGAGTAATAAAACAATCACCAACAAGACACCAACAAGACACAAACAAGAGACCAAGACATGGCGAAGCGTTGATCTCCAAAACAGACCCAAGACACACTTATCCGAAATATGTAAGAGGTTTTTTTTAAAATACCTACCGGCAGGGTAGTGATCATCATCGCATCATCAACATCGTGGTGCCCCAATCCCGACAGATAAGTCAGATATAGAAACGAACTAAAATGTCAGCGACCAGACTCCGAGCGTGCAAATATCAAACTTTTTTTTTAAACTAGAAAACTCGCGGCGTAGCATACGCCGCAGACTTGCTCACGGAGAGTGCAAAGAAAGTGGAGAAAGAACGGGCACAAACTACAGCACGAAGAAATCAAAACAACGCAAGTGAACGTCTGTAGGGGTGGGACTGTCGACTCTTTGTTGGTTTCGTGACATTCGCATTGTGGTTATCTACCTGCCCACCACCCTTTACCACATTAGCTTGCCAACCATAAACTGTGATTGGCCGAACCTAGCGAGGGTCCGCCATGTTGGCAATAAAGGGATAAAAGAACGGGCACAAACAGACATTTTTAAAAATTAAAAAAAAATACAATGTTTTCGCTGGGGCTTGAACCCAGGACCGTATAAGGCGGACGTGATAACCAGTACACTACGAATCTCACGTTATTCTGTGAATGAACAATGCAAGTGACCGCAAGGACCATTGTTAGTCTCGAGACATTGGTCGACCCCAGCGAGGGTCATTCGTCATGCTCGTTTGCACATACTCACTTTGGTGAATGGGGCGAGAGGAGGGTCAGAGAGTCGGCGTGCGTGCGTGGTGTCCCGCATGGTTGGGCAACGTAGAGAAATATATATACAGATAGATAGATATATATCTGACAATACACAACTGGAATTTTTTTCTCTTCATCTTTATCTAAAAAAATGAATGTGTCCTCGATTATTAATAGAATTCTATGACCTACCTCGGCTGCGCCTCGGCATCAGTTTTACCACACATCCCTAATTCCACTTAAATCATGCGAGTGATCGACATTTCCCCTGTAGTAGTATAGAGTGTAGGTCACATTAGCTAGGAGCCTTATAAATTAGGCCATAGAAAGTTGGCAAAGTAACTGGGCACCATACAAAGAATCCAAGTATCTGGGCACCATTCAAAGTAGGCCAATAATCTGGGCACCATTCAAAGTAGGCCAAGCATCTGGGCACCATTCAAAGTAGGCCAAGTAATTTGGGCACCATTCAAAGTAGACCAAGTATCTGGGCACCATTCAAAGTAGACAAGGATATATGTGGTCCATAAAAATAAAGTTGGTCAAATAACTGGACACCATTTAAAAGTATGTCAGGATATGTTTGTGCAATACAAATTAAACCAAGATATGTGGGTGCCATAAAGATTAGGCAAGGGTAACTTGTTGCTGTACAATGTAAGTCAGTGCGTCTTGATGTCATGGGCAGTAGGAGAATGGTGCAATAGTTTAGAGTTTAGACGTTAAGCTTCTTGCATGTAACGATAATTCTGGCGAGGCATCCTGGGTGCTTTTAACAAATTTATTCTTTGAGTCACCACGGAAAGGAGGTCCGTCTGCGGTGCCGCACAAACCCCATTCATCCCATTAATGCCTTTAGGTGTCGAAATCCCCCGGCGCCGTAAATAGTCCGTCCCCATCTCTTTGTGGTTCTCAGTGCTGCTGTATGTGTGGGAGACCGGGTGGTGCGGGGGGCGGGAAGGGCTCTGGTTCTATCAAGACGGAGTGCTTTCAATTCAAACACTGACTACTGACACATTGCTTCCTTCTCACTCTGGGTCGCCACTCACTGTGGGCATTTCATTAACAGCTTACACCATTTATTTCCATCCGTTTCGAGTTGCAGCGGAAAAAATAATGAAGAGCCCTTGTTATAGATAAAAAAAGAAAGAACAGTAAAATAACTTTACATGTTACAATACACAAGGGGGTTGTTTTAAAAATTGCATCAATTTCCTGCCGTCCGCGCGTTCGGTAATAAAACAGCAGGAAATCTAAACGATCCATTTCAGAAAAGGCTTTCGCGATCGCTCTCCTTGACACTTGAGGACGTGTCGCTGGCGAGTTTAGAGAGAGAAGCTTAGCGTTCTTTAAAGTGAGTGGAACTGGGTGTTACACCAGGGGAGACAAGAGAGTCCTTTAGTAAGCGGTTCTTTGTTATGGACCGCCAATGTACACAGAAGCACAGTCCGACGGATTTTAAATAATTTTTTTAATAAAAAAATTGTGTGTGTTGTTGTTGTTTGGATGGTGGGAAAAGTATCAAGATGGGAACGTTGTCAAACGCATAAAAAAGTTCCTTAGACGAGTCAGCTGTAAATGGTGCTGAACACTTGATGTCCTCCGTTCAATGTACGGGGTTAAAGAAAAAGTAGTTCGTATAAAAATCAGAGAAATATTGGAAATAGCCACCAATCTAACCCCCACCCCCTCCCCACCAAAAAATAAAATATGTTTTTTAAATATTTTTAAAAAAAAGTTATTATAGCTAGTATTAAATAAATAGTTATGCAAATAAGCTGTAGACTTGATATATTAATACTATGAGGTGACATGGTTGTTATTTTTTAAATTTTAAATTCTGGATAAAATTAAGAGAGACAATGTGAAAAGACATTATTTTCTTGGTGTCGTGTCAGGCTTATCCAAATAACGCTTCTATTTAAATGTACTGGTGAAAAGTCCGATATATACGAGCTAAATATGCGTTTAGTTCGTTACTATGTGTGTGGTGTTTAAAATATTTCTTTTGTGCAATATAAGTATAGATTTTTAAAACATTAAATATTGTTCAAGGGTACCCACCCCCCACCCACCCCCCACCCACCCACCCCCACCCACCCCCCACCCACCCCCACCCACCCCCCACCCACCCCCACCCACCCCCACCCACCCCCACCCAAATGAGGAGGACAACGTGTTAAAACGTCTGCTCCTTTAGTCTTCTAGTATTTCTAGTCACACAACCCATGATCTAAATTTAAAGAGGCAGTCCTCACTCTCTGTTCATCTAGCTACCGAGTTCTATAGATCTCTATAGATTAGGAATTCTACACACGGCAGTCCTCACTCTCTGTTCATCTAGCTACCGAGTTCTATAGATCTCTATAGATTAGGAATTCTACACACGGCATTCCTCTCATTAGTATTGGACTCACCTCACCTATTTGCCATGGGGGCAACGACACTTATATTCGAGTTCTCTATTATGTAGCACTAAAGTTCTCACGAGAAGGACGTGTCAACACTCCGGTCTATAGATAGAGCATCTTGAGTATTCATTATAAAAATCCATAGAATTTTTAGAATGCTACAGTTATTGTACCTCCGGCCCAGATTTCCATTTTGAAAGGATTCTCATCGAGAGTCTATGATGCAGTGTAATAATCAATTTTCATATTTAATATAATCGTGTATTAGGTTTACGGGAATAGAAAGCAACTACCTTTCATTGCGTTGTGTCTTGCGTTTAAAAGTTATATACCAGCCAAAGAGTTGAATGAAGAGATACTATTTGCGAAACGATATACTTTTAAGATATATTTCTTCTTTTTTTGTGTGGACAAATGACCAAAAGAAATCAATGATAATATGAATTTTGGCTTCCCGCGTGAAAGATGACATATGAAATATTAATGTACTTCATCGAACTTTCTAAAGAAAAAAAAATTTAAATATGTAAAAATTAAAAACAAATTGGGTTAAAACTAAAACAAATTGAGAACCCCTGAGGCAGCCTACTGAAAACAAAAAGGGGGGGGGGTGAAGTACCTAATGTACCCGATGAATATATTAAAGACCAAGTAGGTCATATAACAAAACACAATTTGCAAAACTCGGGAGCACAATTGACGTATAACACCAATTCGTTTAAAAGCAATATGGCAAGTTCTGAAAGCCTCCAATCCAAATGTCTATAATAAAACTTTGGTTACCATGGAAAATTTCTGAACTATGCTCCCATTTGACCCTTGTTCAGAAAAGGTAGGTAGAAAAAAATAATAAGAATGTACATAAAACAGTGAGAATGTTCACAAACTAAAGAATGCACGACTATTCAAGCCATATAAAATATTTGTACACGATGGTCACCGATCTCTTAACCAGCGAGGATTTGTACAAAACTATCTATAAACTTTAAGTCAGCTACTACGTGTCCACGAAGGCCGCTGACCATTTCGCAGGAGAGGATATGTATACAGTGGACAATGGCCTTTACCGCCAGATCTATGTCATTAATTCCACTTTTAAAAAAAGAAATGTGTGGGTTTTTTTTTAGATAACATTTATCAAACATTTCAATTTCACTTCCTATGAATAATTCCATGTGATGAATCTTTTCCTATTCAATGGGATTCTCTATAAACTCTATATGAAGTCCTTCAGTTTGCAATTTCAGCAAGTCAACATTGCGCTGTTGCACAGCTCTTCAATAATTCACATACCTCTAGTAACTCAGTGCGAATACTATGCACCGCCATTGATGATCTTAATTCTGTAGATTTTGGCGGGGGGGGGGCGGGGGGGGGGACGACGGGGGCGGGAGGGGGCGAGATGCTGGGTGGGTGGTGGTTGCGGTATAAGGAGGCTCTCCAGAGCCGGATTCAGACTTGATGGGGCCCTAAGCTATTTGAGATATGGGGGGCCCTTTTGACGTCCAGAACTGCGTCAGTGCTAAAGAAGATTTAAAAAAAATTCCGGGGGCCCCCAAGAAGGCGGGGGGTCCTAAGCTATAGCTTGTTTAGCGAATAGGTAAATTCAGCACTGAGGCTCTCTGGAGTTGTGTGCAAGAGAAATTCGTTGAACTTAATAAAAGTCATTCTTCAGCGTGTCGGATAAGGATAATTATACGACGTTTCTTGAAGAAGAAAAAAAAACGAATTTTGTTTGTATGATGCTCTTTGATAAATCCCATCAGGATATTTTAAGAGGCACATCCTCAATCAATATCCTCAGAGTATCCTAAAAACTTTCATTAATGAGAAAACCAACGCTCAACGAGATTTGATCAAGAAAATATTGCCATTGACAACTCCTATCAATTCAATTCCTATCTTCTAGCACGTGACCAATTAACAAAAAACAACACAAAAGACACATGTACTTACATTTTCTCTGTAGACATAGATTACTATTCCACCTATAATCATACTGAGCAACATCAAAAACAGGAGAATGAAGAACTGAAAGAAACAAATAATACATTTTTTTTGAAAACACAGCGATTAAATAGCAATTTTTTAAATTTTTTAAATTTTTAAAAAAAAATTAAACACATAAAGCTTCAGATGAAGAAAAAAAATATAATTTCAAACACTTAAAAAGATGTCTATGGGTAAATCTGATTCAGTTGTTCTTCCTAAACCGCAATTATTTTTAATAGAAATCGAAATTTACATCTAAGGATTTCTTTACTTTGGATATATTTTGTCGGTGTTAAAAATACTATTTCAGCCCAATCAAATTGCTTTTACTAAAGACAGTATTATTTTGATTTTAAAATGAAATATCGTGCACTTTATTATTTTGATTAAATTTATAATAGTTGCGCTGTGAAGATCGATTCTCTTGTTCTAAAGTCTTTATTTAACTTTTATAAAAATCGATTTCTCGGTTTCTGTGTTTCCAATGCCAATCATCTCAAAGAGTAAATCTTACAGATAAACTGACTGAAGGCGGTGAAACGTTTTCATCAATCAAAGGGTGACACATTGACAAAATATCTGTCAAAATTTTCAATCCATTCAAAATACCACCCTCGCCCAGTCCTTATTTTTCACTATGTAGGGGCTGACAATCCATTGAATCTTCGCAAAATTTCATCAAATTGTTTGCGGCTCGTTTTGCGAGTGTCTAAGGAATGGTGCTCTAATTATCTTCAGCGTAAACTAAACGAATCGACCAGGGCGTGTTGCGGAGCAGGGGCGTTTCGCCTGAGGGGAGTTGTTTTTTTAATAAAAAACTATTAATAACGGGGCTGGTGGTGGGGTGGAATATTAAGACACCTGATGAGCTTTTATATTTTAATCGTGGAGATGGCGAACAATTCCCCGTCTCGCCTCGGGAGCACACAGACCCTAGAATCATCACTGATTGTCAAAGAGGGAATTCTTAATAAAGTTTTTTTTTAATGTTAAAAAAAAAGTGTTTAATGTTGAAAGACACATGCACAGGAGGTGTAGGTCGTTGTTCAATGTTATTGTAATCTCTGCACGTTATATAGAAACAGTTAGTCAAGTCTTCTTTATATATGTAACCACCGTAGAACTTCCTAGTATATGTCAAGCTATACATATTTTTTTAGCGACGGGGTTTCGGATCTTTAGGAAGTATGAGTGTTAAAAATATTTCAATCAACATCTGATATTTGATACCAATAAATTAAGATGCCACTTGATCATTCAAATGGGTAGATAACTCACCATGTCTAAACAACCATGTAATTTTTTGAAAAAACTTGACATATCTAGACAACCCTGCCCTTTCTAGACACCATCCCCCATTTCTAGACAACCCCACCATTTCTAGACAACCCCACCATTTCTAGACAACCCCACCATTTCTAGACAACCCCACCATTTCTAGACAATACCACCATTTCTAGACAACCCTGCCCTTTCTAGACAACATCCCCCATTTCTAGACAACCCCACCATTTCTAGACAACCCCACCATTTCTAGACAACCCCACCATTTCTAGACAACCCCACCATTTCAGGACAATCCCACCATTTCTAGACAACCCCACCATTTCTAGACAACCCCACCATTTCTAGACAACCCCACCATTTCTGGACAACCCCACCATTTTTAGACAACCCCACCATTTCTAGACAATCCCACCATTTCTAGACAACCCCACCATTTCCAGACAACCCCACTGTTGCGACTCACCGTCCCCAGCATACACTTGACCTCCTTGATGGCCCCGCAACATCCCAAGAAGGAGATGATGATGACGACACCGCCTGACACTATCAGGCTCATGGACAGGGCGGAGTAGTAGTAGGATCCCAGGATGGACGACAGCTGCGTCAGGCGGTTCTCACTGGTTCGTGTGTAGACACCGAAGCCCAAGAGACCACATCCCGCGATCTGGTTAGGAGAAGATACAATAGAAGAGTAGACAATTTTTTTTAAAAATGATAAGATCAGAGTTCAAAGGTCAATCGCTGATAAATGATGAATTAAAAGTTTAGCGGAAAAAAATTGCAAGACGTTCATAGCTGTGGATAACAGCGTCAGGAACAAGATAGAACAGATTCGTTTGATAACTGGTCTTTGTGAACGTCCATGTGAACACTCATCTATGAAAGAATGCATAGGGACACTGATCTATGCACACACACTCACATCTGCGAGCCAATTTAAGGGGACGTTGTTGTTTAAACTATAATACGTTATTTCCACACATTTACTTTTTCACTCAATATTTTAGTTAACCAAGTTTTAATTTTTACTTTGCATCATTCAATTTCCCAGTACAAGATTTTTTTATTATATCTAAGGTAAATGGCGTCTCTTAAATTCACAGAAAATGTTCCTCTTATACTTCGGGTAACCGATTTTCTTTTATCTCAGGAAAAAGGATTCTCTTATGTCTTAGGTAGAAGATTTCTCTTATGTCTTAGGTAGAAGATTTATCTTATGTATCGGGTAAAAGGATTCTCTTAAATCGCATGAAAAGAGTTTTCCTTATACCCCAGAAAAAAAATTTTTTCTTATATCTCTGGAAAAAAAGCTTTCTTTTCTATCTCATGTACACGATTTATTTTATATCGCCGGTAGAAGGTTTATTCGTGAATTTTTCTATCCTTTTCTTTACTTTGGAATTTATAATCTAAATATCTGATACACGGTTTCTTATGGACTTTTCATCCACACTTCAAGTTCTCTCTAGGACGTTTTATCCAATATCTCAGGTACAAGATTTCTTTCGGACCTTTGCTCCTGGTGACTTCTTTAATTTCAAGAAGTTTGGAGGGGAGGAAACTCTCTCTCTCTCTCTCTCTCTCTCTCACACACACACACACAGTACAGCAAGTTCAGGCGGCAATCTTGGACGGAAAAAAAATTAAATCAATAATGCAATTTCTATTCCGTCGGGTCCTTGAATTAAATCTCTCCAAATAAAGTCTTGACTTGGTGAACAGTTGAACAAACAGGATGTCAAACTCCGACAGCTCGGCTAGTTACTGGACAAGTCAACTTAATTTAGCCAATGACGAACACGGAGCGCTTTTTTTTTCTTTCTAAATGTTTAGCCAGGGACAAAATGTAAGGTTTGGCTAATCCACCAATCACATTTAAGGATTGGCTTTAGCCTTGGTCGTCTGTGACCATTCGATGTGATCCAATCCGCACAAGCCGCGGACTTAGATTGTTTTCCCCTGTATGCTGTGAGAGTGTATTAAAAGTGTGCAGAATGGACAGACGCATGAGTCATTTACTTTAGCTGGGCGATGGGTATTTTTTTTAAAATTAATGAGCAATTAACTTAACAATAATCCAAGTTAGTGATATTAAATAGATGCATTCCAGCCTTGTGGAACAAGTTTCCTATAAGCTGCGCGACGGCGCAGACATCTGACGGACGCCGCGCAGCAGTTTAGAATTACCGTGCAGCAAATTTTCATAAGTATAATATAACATCTGTGTTTGTGGGATGTAAAATTATGCACACAAAAAATGGATGCTGTGCAACTTTGCACACACATTTGTTACTTAGCACACGGAGCAACGAACCTTAGAGGGAACATTGCTTGAGGCGTGTTGCACCTATCAAAGTTGAAAGTCTCTATCTCTTCAGCCTACTTGGCATGTTTCAAGTTTTCTTTGATAACTGAGCAATGATACTCGCTAAAACTTAATCCCATAACTATCTCGCCAGACCTAACCACGTAAAACCATGTTTTCATTTCATCAAGATTATCTCCCTTTTCCCCAGTCCTTATGTATCGGAGATACAAAAGGTCGCATTATGACGCGGAAAGGATTTTATTATCTTCCTTCCGCAGGCACGGAAACCCCCGCCCTTTTAATCTCTGAACCCAGACGGTTTCACGCTCGACCATTTTATGGTTCAGTTCTGGGACAAACCCGATTCATGTCTGCCACTAGAGGTGGACGCATTCTTAAACTACTTCTAGTCGTTGACCTACTCTTGGACTGCTACTAGTTGTGGGCCTACTTTTGAACTTCTACTAGAGGTGGACCTACCCCTAAACTTCTACTAGAGGTGGACCTACCCCTAAACTTCTAGTAGAGGTGGACCTACCCCTAAACTTCTAGTAGAGGTGGACCTACCCCTACTCTTCTACTAGAGGTGGACCTACCCCTGAACTTCTACTATAGAGTTGAGCCTATTTTTAAATCCTTTATATTAACTCGTGGTGTCTGCGGCGGACCTTGCTTGCTTGCTTGCTTGCTTGCTTGTCGCCAAAACTTTTGATCGATTTTTAACCCACTTGCTCGCAAGATAGCAAGCTGAAATTTTGCAGGCAGTTTCGTACCGATGATAAAAACAATGTATCAAAATTTCAGATCGATCGCATGTACCGTAATTAAATTATTGATTTTTTAGATTATTTTTTTTATTCCTATGTATCATGCTATTTTTTGAGATAGAGCGTCGCGGTGCGTATTATATTGAACAACCTTTCTGTCGCGCAATAAGGTGCGTATTTTATTGACAGCTCTTTTTATAAACATATTCCTGATCGGTGCGTATTATATTAAACACGTTTTACGACACAACTTCAATTTTGTATTTCTGGATGGTCTGGCGCTGCGTATTATAATGAACATTCTTTTAGTTACTTCTCGTACATAAAGGATTTATAGTCAAAAACTTGGTTTTTTACGGGTTTTTCTTATTAAATCCTTTATATTAACTCGTAGTGTCTGCGGCGGACCTTGCTTGCTTGCTTGCTTGTCGCCAAAACTTTTGATCGATTTTTAACCCACTTGCTCGCAAGATAGCGAGCTGAAATTTTGCAGGCAGTTTCGTACCGATGATAAAAACAATGTATCAAAATTTCAGATCGATCGCATGTACCGTAATTAAATTATTGATTTTTTAGATTATTTTATTTATTCCTATGTATCATGCTATTTTTTGAGATAGAGCGTCGCGGTGCGTATTATATTGAACAACCTTTCTGTCGCGCAATAAGGTGCGTATTTTACTGTCAACACTTTTTATAAACCTATTCCTGATCGGTGCGCATTATATTAAACACGTTTTACGACACAACTGCAATTTTGTATTTTTGGATGGTCTTGCGCTGCGTGTTATAATGAACATTCTTTTAGTTACGTCTCATACGTAAAGGATTTATAGTCAAAAACTTGTTTTTTTACGGGTTGTTTTTATTAAATCCTTTATATTAACTCGTGGTGTCTGCGGCGGACCTTGCTTGCTTGCTTGCTTGCTTGCTTGTCGCCAAAACTTTTGATCGATTTTTAACCCACTTGCTCGCAAGATAGCGAGCTGAAATTTTGCAGGCAGTTTCGTACCGATGATAAAAACAATGTATCAAAATTTCAGATCGATCGCATGTACCGTAATTAAATTATTGATTTTTTAGATTATTTTTTTTATTCCTATGTATCATGCTATTTTTTGAGATAGAGCGTCGCGGTGCGTATTATATTGAACAACCTTTCTGTCGCGCAATAAGGTGCGTATTTTATTGACAGCTCTTTTTATAAACATATTCCTGATCGGTGCGTATTATATTAAACATGTTTTACGACACAACTTCAATTTTGTATTTCTGGATGGTCTGGCGCTGCGTATTATAATGAACATTCTTTTAGTTACTTCTCGTACATAAAGGATTTATAGTCAAAAACGTGGTTTTTTACGGGTTTTTCTTATTAAACACTGCAAGTAGAGATGGTACATCTCTTGATGTTCTCTACCAGAGGTGGACCTAATCTTGAGATGCTAACTGACAAGAACCTGCTACTATACAAAGGAGACTGCCAATAGCGGTGGTCCTGTTTGTAAAGGTGGCATTGACACTAATTACTAATCCAGTGGCTATCGCTTTAAGTGTAATTGATAACAGTGGCGAGAATTGTGAATAGTGGTGGTCTGTTAGGGAAGCTACAACTACACCGGATTTGTTGTACATGTACAATGTAACTAACCTAGGGTCAGCCTGAACACACTAGTGATGCCACCCCCTGACACACCGGTTGTAATGTTACTGAATATATTTGACCACCTCATACAGAAATCCCATTTTTCGCCCAATCTCCACAATTTTATATTTAGAACAGCCTTGAACTCAAATTCGACCTCCACATATTTAAAACGATTTGTTATTGGCCTTATGTATACCTCGTTATTTTAAAACTGTTTATATTTGGCCTTCTTTCTATCTTCTTACATTTACATTGTTTCTTAGCGCAAATAAACAATCACTTATACACTTAATTTAATTTCGTTTATTAGCCCATCCCCGCAACCTTACTCTGCTCTACGTTACTGATGGAAAAGTTGCGCACCCATTTTGGAAAAAATAAAACCCCTGCATAGTTCAGGGGTAATGTAACTATTAAATATATAACTCTTTATGTAGGCGTTGTCACAGTACATAATCTTGTGCACAATAATCCACTGAAGAGCTTGTTTATCCAAAACAACTTTAATATATATACTATGTACACATCAATATCATTTGAGGTAACACAACGTGGAAATCTTGAGGCGCACACATACACTATCTCCTTCCTTGCCGGAAGTCTTATTACCACTTTCTCGCCCAACACTTTCAACCAATAGGAATGCTCCTTTCTTCCCGCGTCCACCATTCACGTGACCTTACGTCACAAAATTATGTTAATCACATGTGACAGGTAACATGGCACATTTAGCACGAGGTAGGATGATTAAGTTACTGGAGTCCATGGGAAGTAACATTAAATGTTGATACAGAGTTTTTATTTCACAGTCGTCTACTGAAAAATTTATTTTGAAATTTAAAAAAACAAAGGATTTGTTTCTTAAATTTTGAGTTAAACTTGTGTCAAGACAAAACATGTGTCCTCTAAATCAGTGCTTCTCAAACTTTTTACTATGGCGGACCGGCAGGAATTTTTCCATTGCACCAGAGACCGGTGCACTATTTTCCCTGCACTGACAATTTTTCTGTCCTTTTTTTTAAGAACATCTACGGACCGGCAGCGGATGGCCCACGGACCGGCACCGGTCCGCGGACCGCCGCTTTCAGAAGCACTGCTCTATATTGAACCTAAAAAAAATATCGTTTTTGAGTTTTCTAATTTCCCCATTGTAAGAGAATCTTGTTATTGTTTTAATGTCATGGTAAGGGCGCGTTGTATTTGTGACGTGAACAAAAAGTAAGACTCTCTGAACTATCACTATGATGAATAGTGATTAGTGGACTTGAATTATAATGAAAAATTCAGACAAACAGTCTCTTTTTGAATTATTTTTCAAATGATTTTACTCACAAAAAGAAAATGTGCAACTGAGGTTTCCCAGTACGGGAAAATTTCCTGGGAAAGTCATATGTCATCTAAAGTCATATGTCATCTAAAGGCATATGTCATCTAAAGGCATATGTCATCTAAAGTCATATGTCATCTAAATGCATATGTCATCTAAAGTCATACGTCATCTAAAGTCATATGCCATCTAAAGTCATATGTCATCTAAAGGCATATGTCATCTAAAGTCATATGTCATCTAAAAATCGGGCGGTGATCCGCAGAGAGACAACCCTAATGACAAAAGCTGGGTGCTCGATGGTTTCCATGGCAACCCTTCACTCCTTTATTATTATTATTTATTTTTTTTAATCAACACAGTCTACTTGCCTTTCACACAGCTGGACTTTACATTTAAAAATATAAGCGGTTGGCGACTTAATTTGAAATATACCAGTGGTCCCCCGGTGGTTTGGTCAATCGGACACACCGATAGTGGGTGCTGCTTCTTTCTTCAAATTACGGGAATGCCGTATCGTGACAGCGGGGATGTAAACAACAGAACGAAACCACGACATTTGAACGTGATCTTTGGTAACTAGGAGTTTTACTTAGACGCTTATACTTATAGGGGGCATTTGATTTAACTGGTTATAATACACATCCTATATATTATACACAAGGTCAGAGTCCCGTGTCGTGTGTGAGGGCTTTGATGTGGATTTGGACAGTAATGGACAGCTGATAATAAATTTATCTATTACAAACCTCAGATAGACATAGGGATGCAACACTTTTGTTATTCCATATGCAAGATCAAACACATACAAATTCTCTTTATTTCCTCTAACATTTCGGGCATGGAATAGGTTGCCTGAGGAAACCAGGAAAACATACACTTCATCCACATTTAAAACTCTAATGAAATGCCAGACTAGACATAGACGATGGATGAGCGTATGAGGCGATAATCTTCTGTATAGAAGGAGTGTCTGTAATAGATAAGATAAGATGAGATGAGATGAGATAAGATAAGTCATCATAAGGAATGGGTGCGGAGGCGAGAGGAGGGACTTTAGAAAGTGGAGATTTCAAATCCCTACCCCCAGCCCCCATTGTTTTTTTCTGGAATTAAGTTAGACTAGCAGACATCCCAGAATTCCCCGGTCTCACATTGATTGTCTTGGACTCTGGACTTCATCGGGTTCGGTGAAACGTGACCTCGCATGGACTGGGGCGCTTTCTGTGCGACCGTATCATCGACCCCAACAAGTTTTGTCAAAACGTTTATACACCTAACAGGAGGGAATCAAATTTGTCAACAAGAACGCAAAAAAAAAGCAACACGAATACATAAAAAGATATTTAGAGTAAATATTCCATTTAAACGCATTCACGGCGCACACACTCACTCACACACGTGCACCTTTATATACAGGCCACCAAGTCTTACAGATAGCTTTGACCAGATCGCACCGAGAAAAGTCTTGTTTAAATACTACACCGTGAATATAGACAATACCTATAAGGAAGGGGCCGTCCATAAAGTACGTCACGCTCCAGGGGGGGGGGAAGGGGAAGGAGGGGGTGTAAGAAAGTGTGACATGATGGAGGGGGTCCGGCCATGTGTGACGTCACGCTGTTTTATATTAAATTTTAATTATTTTGTTCATAAAAACAAAATTTTTGTTCGAAAGTGTGACGTACTTTGAGGACCGAGATTTGTGACAGGGGGGAGGGGGGAGTTAAAATGATCAAAAATAGTTTGACGTACTTTATGGACGGCCCCTAGCAATACATATTTTTTTATAAAGATTAACTAATACTATAAATATTATTTTTTTCAAAACGAAGTTATATTAAAGTATGAAAGTTATTACTAAACTAGTGTATCACCCATCAAAAATGACGGAAGTTTTCAAAATAAATACACATCAGATTAAAAAATAACGTAATACAGAACTTTCATTTATTTTATTTATTTTCATTTGATTCATTTATTATCATATTGAACAATTTTATGCGGAACGTTCGAAAAGTGTTATTTTTGGTGCAGTAAAACTTCTAAAATTAGTAGCACTATAAAACAAAATCGATCGCAGCGCAGCCTAACAGCATTACATCCATACAGACAACGGGAATTATGTATATTGATTAAAGAGCAAAATAACATTACAATAAAAGTTAAATAGATGTAATTGGGAAAATAAATGTTAAGAAATAGGGAGCGGAATCGGTATTGTGTAATATGCAACGTGGACCAATGAGTTTACAAAAGATAAAAAGTTTATCAATCACAGTGTTAAAGTATAGCTCGTGCGAGCGATAAAAAACCAAAGTATCCTACGAAACAATTGATTGTTTTCTTACAAAAATATATCAGTACGAGTCAACATTTTTACATTTACATTTTCCCCAAGTGTCTCCCTCCGATGGCGCTGAAGCGTGTTCGGGCCAAGTACCTACTGGTCAACGTGCCGGGACACACACTGACCACAGACACTTTCGTGCAGACTTCTCACGCCATTAGTTTTGACGGCAACGTTGCTTGGCCGGCATGTGAAACGAGAGAGGCGGTCGAATGGATGACACGGCACCGAGGGCATAAAGAGCCGAGAGAGGATGCTAGAGTGCTGTCTGACACGCGTGATCCCTTTGACCCCTTGCCCCATAGGACACTTGGGTTGTTAGGGAGAAGCTCTGACCCGTCTCCCATCAAGATAATGGCCACAAGCCTCTAATATACTGGAAGTTCAAGGTGGCATTTTACACGAGGTTATTCAGTACTAAAGCAATACTCCCCCAATGTACTCTGAGATCCCAATACACTATAAGCACACCTTAAACTTTGAGAAACTCTTAAACTTTGAACACACGTATACACTGAGCACCCCAAACACTTTGAAACAACTCATACACTTTGAACACCCCATACTCTTTGAACAAACCATACTCTTTGAACAAACCATACTCTTTGAACAAACCATACTCTTTGAACAAACCATACTCTTTGAACAACCCATACTCTTTGAACAACCCATATTCTTTGAACACCCCATACACGTTAAACAACCCATACACTTTAAACACCCCATACTCTTTGAACAAACCATACTCTTTGAACAAACCATACTCTTTGAACAAACTATACTCTTTGAACAAACCATACTCTTTGAACATCCCATACACTTTGAACACCACATACACTTTGAACAACCCATACACTTTGAACACCACATACACTTTGAACACCCCATACACTTTGAACACCCCATATACTTTAAACAACCCATACACTTTGAACACCCCATACACTTTGAACACCCCATACACTTTGACCACCCCATACACTTTGAACACCCCATACACTTTGACCACCCCAAACACTTTGAGCACCCCATACACTTTGAGCACCCCATACACTTTGACCACCCCAAACACTTTGAGCACCCCATACACTTTGAGCACCCCATACACTTTGACCACCCCAAACACTTTGACCACCCCAAACACTTTGAGCACCCCAAACACTTTGAGCACCCCACCCCATACACGTTAAACACTTAATACACTTCGAGTACACTAAATATTTTAGCGGCCAATCCGAAATCTTCTTACACCGAAAGTGCCCCGCCCCTTTACACCCAGAATTCCCCGAGCACGCCACACGCCCCTGTATCCAGACAATCCCTACCATCCTGTCTCCCCCTCAAGGACCACTTCCATCAGCGACGTAGGATAGAAACTCCCACGGGAGACTCGTGTTCTCTGAGTGCATGCTGTCTTACAGGACATGGACACTTCGAGTCTGTGGAAGCCAGACTCCGGGGCATTTACCAGGTGGGGCTGGGCTGTGACCAAATCGTGTGTTCTGGGCATGACCAGGGATTAATCTGACAAGAAACCTTCCCTCCATCCCCCCTTTCCCACCACCCCGAGAATGTTAGCAGCGCACTTAAGAGCATCGATGCTAAAAAATGACGTTCATTGTCTTTTGGGCCTCACAGACCAAAGGCGACCATTTCCAACTGGCTGATCAGAAGAATAGCTGCACGTTTCCTTAATGCCAATCAAAGGAAATCTGTTGGTCCTTTGAAGATAAAACTTTGGATTTACAGAGAAATCTGCCACTTTACTGCACACGTGCGAGCTCAAAAAAAAATCTTAATCCGACATGGGTGAAGATTAGGAGTAATGATATTTCTATGCAATTATTCTCAACAAGAAAATCTTAGGCCTGGATGAATTTTAGATGAATATTGTGGACGATTGAACACTCTAACTCTAAGCCTGAAGAGAATTTAAAATGTACGGAACGGAAACCCATTCTTGAAATACAAAATACACACACGAATTGTGTAATGAAAACAATAAATTTGAGATTTATTCACTCGGACTCGGTCTCGATAAGCTCGGTGGCGTAGCCAGGATTTTATAGAGGTTTGTGGACCGCTTAACCTCTTTGGGGGCCCCACATACATGGCAGTGGCGTAATATTTAATTTTTAAAAAAAAATTGGAAATTTTGTGAAGGTCCGGGGGGACATTTGAATTTTGACCCCACTCCCCTTCCCATAGCTACGCCACTGGATAAGCTCCCGTAAAGCGTCCTTGTCGTGGTACCTTTAGTCCATTTGGTTTAATACCTTAACATCGTACTTTAGTCAGTTATCGTGCTTACATTCTCAAATTATAGAGTTAACGAAGCTTCTAAAACAAAGTGTTGTTTTTTTTTAGCAAATTAATCAGGGAACCCCAACCATCCCCATAATCTCACAATAACCACATGTATCTGTTATTTTATTAAGGCATGAATTTCTTGAGGAAAAAAACACCAAACTATTTTACTGCTTATAAAATGTTTTTAACAAACTTAATTTTTTCTTTAAAATATAAACATAGTGTACATAACGCTACAGAGTTTTTTTGTTTATTTAATAAATTGTTTTTGGGTACTTGTCTGTTATACGACTACCAAGATTTTAAAAATTATTTTTATTTTTTGTATTAACTGTTGTAAATAATATACATATTATTTATAAGCCATACTAATACAGTATAAAATAAATTATACTTAACAAGATTGACTATATTCACTTTATTAATTTAACTATATTGAAATTTGACAAGAATGAGAACAACACTGATTAAAAACAATCTAAAAGATAAATGAAAGAAAGTTGCCATTAAAAAATAAAATTAACTGCCTTATGTATTATCAATTGTAATATAATATCACTATTTATTTTTTTAATTCGGCATGGATTACACTCACGAGACCGTGAATCACAGCCTACAATATTTCGTTGATCCTATTACCGTTGCTATCACAGCCTACATTTCCTTGATCCTATTACCGTTGCTAACACAGCCTACATATCGTTGATCCTATTACCGTTGCTAACACAGCCTACATTTCGTTGATCCTATTACCGTTGCTATCACAGCCTACATTTCGTTGATCCTATTACCGTTGCTATCACAGCCTACATTTCGTTGATCCTATTACCGTTGCTATCACAGCCTACATTTCGTTGATCCTATTACCGTTGCTAACACAGCCAACATTTCGTTGATCCTATTACCGTTGCTAACACCCAACTAATCGAGCGGCCATGGAAATCAGTAAAGGAGCCAAATAAACGCCACAACGGGACATCCTTGAGTTCAAATGAAGCATCCCTGCGGAATTTGCTGATCTACCACACCTAAATAATTCAGTCTTGATAACATTTCATTGAATCAAATAACAGTAAATATGATTTGTTATATGCCTAACTTATATCGTTCAGTCTTGTTATTGTTTAGTCATTTGATCAAATCCATTAACAATCATTTTGCCATTTAAAAAAGAGTAAAAGACCCATTGAATTTAATAGTTACGTCTTGTTAAGTTGCTTCTTGAAATCAACGCAATAATAAATCAAGTGTACGCTGCTCTTAAATAGTCCTTTAACTTAATTTGATTTCTGAATTCAAACAACTATGTTTATTGTTTTAACTAAATAGTTACTTTTTATTTAAGTATCTCTCTCTCTCTCTCGCTCTCTCTGTCTCTCTCTCTCTCTCTCTCTCTCTCTCTCTCTCTCTCTCTCTCTCTGCGTGTGTGTATGTGTGTGTATATATATATATATATATATATATATATATATATATATATATATATATATATATATATATATATTTATACATATATATATATTTATATATATATATCCATGTCCTTCTTTACGACTATATAGGGGGCCGTCCATAAAGTACGTCACGCTCCAGAGGGGGGAGTGGGTGTAAGAAAGTGTGACAGTTTGTGACAGGGGGAAGGGGTAGGGTCCGGCCACGTGTGACGTCACGGTGTTTTATATTAAATTTTAATTATTTTGTTAATAAAAAAACAACATTTTGTTCGAAAGTGTGACGTACTTAAGGAGGGGGGGGGGTCCAGAGATTTGTGACAGTTTGTGACAGGGGGAGGGGGGAGTTAAAAATTGTCAAAAATAGCGTGACGTACTTTATGGACGGCCCCTAGTGTTTTCTTAACAAGTAGGTTTACTTAGACCGTGTTTTCTGTGCAGATTGATTTTCTTGAAGTCTCTGATCATCCCGGACAAGACTGACGATATAATTTCCCGAAGTAGCGCAGGGAAACAACGAACAGTTCAAAATATTGTATTTCCAAGTAGTGACAACCTACTTCAACACATCTCACAGTCATGCGGAGTTGTCTTCCTGCTGTTTACACATTTAACTCACAACATTATACAGTGTACATGCATTTTATTTTTGAAGTTAATTATTTTCTTAATGATATTGTTCTTATTCTCGTTGCGTTTTGGCCTAACGAAGCCATTTTCACCCAGTTTTTATCATTTAAATATAAAGACAAAACTATCTTTAAAAGCTTTCCTCTAATTCTAATTCGAAATAACATCTCAACTCTAAAAGGTTTCTTCCCTCGAAGTAAGTTTATTACATATTCGAATTTCTTCCAAAACAATAAATGTATGAAATATTCTAATTTCCTTCAAACATTGTAAGCGTATCTTATTACATGATCTATTTTTTTAAATATTTAAGTTTCTCATATAATATCTTTTCTTCAATATTATCAGAGTTATAACATAATCTAACTTCTTAAATACATTATTAAATGTATGACATAATCTAAATTCTTCAATATTATTTGATGTACCGCATCATCTAATTTCTTGACACAAAAAACTAAATCTTCAAAAAATTATCAAATCCCCTCATAAGTGGTAATAAGACTGAACTCGATTGGATCTGACGACTAATTTGTTGTAGCATGGGCTAAATTAAATAGATGAAAGATATCATTACGCCAACAACAATGGACTTGGTTAGATCGGAAAGATTCGTCCCACTGTCAAAGTTGTGCTTACTGCTGAAAGCGTGGTTGAGCTTTGTGTGATCCAACGCCGTTGTGATATTGACAGGGCGCCCGTTGAATGGCGGCGTTAAAGAAATTATTCGTTTTAATTGGTGATAGGGGGGCGCCACTCAAAGGATCAAACATACAACAAATACCCCCCCCACACACACACATCAAAGACACCATATCATGTCATTATCCCTCACATCAAAGACACCATATCATGTCATTATCCCACACATCAAAGACACCATATCATGTCATTATCCCAAACACCAAAGACACCATATCATGTCATTATCCCACACACCAAAGACACCATATCATGTCATTATCCCACACACCAAAGACACCATATCATGTCATTATCCCACACACCAAAGACACCATATCATGTCATTATCCCACACACCAAAGACACCATATCATGTCATTATCCCACACACCAAAGACACCATATCATGTCATTATCCCACACACCAAAGACACCATATCATGTCATTATCCCACACACCAAAGACACCATATCATGTCATTATCCCACACATCAAAGACAACATATCATGTCATTATCCCACACACCAAAGACAC